>JAGDQP010018387.1:10860-36652 GCA_022664845.1 Lepisma saccharinum | reverse complement strand
AAGCACAAACGATTGGCACTAGTTTCATTTGAAAATTCAAATTTTCGGCGAATTTGAGTGTGAAGCTGGCCCCCCAAAAATTGAATGTCGCATAATTTTGCGACGAATTGAGCACAAACGAAACTTTCTACGGCACAATCCGGCACAAACGAAGCACAAACGTTTGCACTAGTTTTGGTCGTTTGTGCCGTTCTTGGGAGGGCCAGCTTCACGGAGGTAAAACACACATTTAGACAAAACAAGATTTTTGGGACTGAATTTGACAACGTTTTGAAGCATTATTAAAGTATCCTCAGTCTGAGCTAAAGATGCCTGAGGGACATAAGGGGACAGAATGTTTCTCTCGTGTACAAGGGTGCTAATGAGATGGAGGTTCCATTCCTAATATAAATAGAGAAATTAGTTAAAATGGTAGTTTAACCTCGACTTGAGATCAGACTTCAACCTCGACTTCGACGTCGGACTTGAACCTCGACCTCGAACCTTGCAGTTTAACATGACGTTCTTATCTGTTATATATATATATATATATATATATATATATATATATATATATATATGTTCTAAAGGTATGCAGAATGCATTGTAATTATAGTAATGCCACTTATTTTTCTTTGAAAATAATAAATTGCGAAATTGCGCCATTACGAGATTACGAGTAGCGCCCCTGAATCCTGTTTCTCTGCTGCTCACTAGTTACGTCCCTGCTATAGCTCAGCCTGTTTATGTTGTAAATAAATAAATAAATTCATTTTCCGCCGAAAAAAAAAACATAATTAAAATCATTGAAAAAAATATGTTTTTCAAGTGCTTACTAAAGTATAAACGTTTCATTGCATCTGTTCCATGAAAACAGCCCCTGGATCCGTTCTTCTGTCGCATCTTATGGACAATAGTTTCCCTGGTGTGATTCTTTGGTAGAGTTCTGGCGCCGAAACGGCGCCGAATCGTTACTGCGCCGCATCGATAGCGACGAACTGATCGGGTCCCATTGTGGGCACTTTGCAATGCAGCGGCTCGACCAGTGCAACTGACTTCGTGCCATCCATTGTTGATATTTGGAGGGCTACCTCCATATACTCGATGTTCTGTTCACGACACGTGCGCATTACACACGGGATACATTTATCTTGCGTTTTACCTTTTTCATTAATACTAATGTGTATTACAGTCAAAAACTACAATAGAGAATCGATCAGGACGGTCAAAATTTTTAAGTTGAAATAACTCCATACTGCCTAATTTTAGATTCCGATGTGGAAAACCCTAACACTGTAACACATTGGCGCGTCCGCGACAATAAAGTATTGCACACATGACCTATGGAGTCTGCAAGTACATACAGAGACGTGATCAGGGATCTTTAAGGGAAAATGCTGTGGGAGTATTTTAGGTATTTAGAGGGTGCGAAAAGGAAGAGAAGGTGTAATTCTAGTATATGACAATGAACGAACCCTTGTTCTTGCAAAATTTGTTGTTTTTAAATACCGGCGATTGGCTCATTCTGAGACAGTAATACTCGCCGGTCACCCTCTGAAAGAAACACTGGACGTGATAGCACTTGATCCATTATTTGCCGAAATACACGTTACACCAGGCATGTGCAAAAGTGTAAATGATGGGTACTTACAGCGATAAAAGTTACCTTCTATAACATAATGCAAATAGAACTCGTACTAAAGGAGTTCGCTTGAGCAGGTACTACGAACAGCATTTCACAGCATAACGTTATCTCTGCACTGGTACTAAGAGTTTCATGGTGTAAGCACCCACTAATATGAAATAATAAGCCGAATAATGTTATTTGATCGAAATAGTTACTTAATCGAAATATAGCCCGGGTCTACTCTAACTCTTCCTTTAAAATGATTTTTAGAGTAGTGGTATATCCACATATATTTTATCTGGAGGCAGCATAATATTTATTATTTTTATACATTGTTTAACTCAACTCTCATTTGAGACACGACATGCAACGAGATTTTATAAATTTGAAAACGGCTTGAAGAATGAAATAAAATAATTTTTATTGTCGCTTCTAGAATTTTATTTTTAACTAACGAAATAGTAGCGCAATTTGGACATTTTATTTCCATTCGTGAATTCCGTGCACTACTCTCGACATTATGATATTCTTTCATTTACTCAAGAAAAAGTACCTAAATAATAATAATAAAATTATAATTCGTCTTCTGAAACATATCGTGTCATTCGCGTATCATAGAGACTGTTAAAATGTAGGTCACTTTATCTTTCACTCACGGCAACAAATTTGCAAACATTGTTTAGCGTCTACCAAAAAAATGGCCTATATTATCACAAAGCCATTCGTTGTGTATGTTTGTCGTTATTTGCAATGGATTTTTTTAAAGATAAGTGAACACATGAAATATCATGACAGAGAAAATCTTTCTATCGGGAAGAGAAAAGCAAAATTTCAAATGCAGGCTGCGAGCGGTGCTCACCAACAGTCAAACAAATCTGACTATGGAAAATTTGCAACGTTTGCATTACATTGCTAGTAAAATTCAGCTGAATGATTAAGAATGAAATTCCTACATAATTGTACAATATTTTTATTAAAATTTTGATACTATGTTTGTCGAATATTGGAGAAGTATGCGAAACACTTGAATGAATAAATATATAACTAATAGTATTATTAAGTGGTGGGAATCTCAAAGGCAATGAACTATTCATCTTGGTTTTAGCAGCATTTGTCTCAAGTTTAATTGGAAACAATTACTTATATTTAGCTACTAAAGAGATCTTCTACTCACGATTATTAAGACTCCACGAAATTTGAACACCTTCATTCGCCAAATTCAACTGTCCTTGCATATGACTAGTTTCATAGCTTACTGTTAGAGAGTTTCGCCTATTTAATAAAGCTAACATCTACAAATTGTAATCCTCTTTGCAAGTTACTTCTATTATAACATTGATTTCATCACTATTAAATGTATTAGTCAGACTTGTAATATATGTTAATATACTAGATCTTTTTCCAAATCTCTCAAAACAGGAATTCGTTTAGAAGGATGTCGTTGAAATAGTGCAATTTTTCTTTCAAAGAAACATATTTTCCAGGTGTTTACATACCTTCCGAGTGTGTTGTTATTAATCTATTGTATATTACACAAAATGAAAGTAATAGTGTTTGTGGTGTCAGCACGCAAAAAGTGCTCGATCGATTGCAATGATTGTTCACTGATGATGAGACAATGGACACGTCTGCGAACTAATCATATCTCTTTGATTTTAAAGTTATTATTTTGAGAGACATAGCCACAGTTTGGGCTAAAGAAATGAAAGTTGGTATGGAGGTATCCCACCATGAGTACATTACGCTAAATGGGGCAAACCTCCCCTATAGCGACGCAGTTCTCAAGGGGCTATGTAGGGAGATCTGTATCATGGGGGCGCAAACCCCTGGAGAGTCTGATTACGATAAAGGGGGCGCAGCACCCAAACCTCACTGGGGGTACAGCTCGCCACGGGGAAATGAAACTCCCGATGACTGTTGCCAGCATATTTTATTCACTCCTTACTAACGTTTGGGCAAATCAGCTGGTATCTGATAGAACAATACTAGTTTTCATTTATTGTTGGTAGTACGGTGTTTCAGAGACCATATAAGCAGAATACGGATAAATAATAGGTAATATTATGTTAGATAGTTTCGAGATTAGCAAAGGACTAAAACAAGGCAACCCTTATCACCTCTACCGTTTAACTTTTCGTTAGGATATGTGATTTTAGAAATTAAAGATGACCAAAATTGACTAACATTGAATGGTTTGAATCATTTATTCGTCTATGCGGATGATGTAGATTTAATAGGGGACGATATAGTTGCACCACAATGTAACACCGATTTCCGAGTAGAAATGGGAGAGATAGATAAACATAGGGAAACAAAATGCATGATGACAAGCCGAAATACAGGGAATGAAGGAAATAAGAACATAATAATTAGTGAGGATATCATAGAAAAAAATAAGCAAATTAAAAGAAAATTGAGCATACGTAACAAGCAAAAACGAGGTCACGGAAGAAATAAAATGTCGCTCAGTAGCGGGCAATTCACGTTTCTATTCAGTCCAAAAACTCCTAACCTCGCGATTAACGTTAAGGAAATTGAAAATGAAAATATACTGAACGGTTATTCTGCCGGTAATACTTTACAGTTGCGAAAGTTGGAGTACGACCCTAGTAGCTGAACATAAATTACGTGTGCTTAAAAATAAGGTTTTGAGAAAGATATACGAGTCGAAACGGGACGAGACGACTGGAGAATGGTGGAGAATTCATAATAAGAAGCTCCACACACTATATGATTCACCAGATGTTCTAAAACAGTGGAATCCCGACGTTGGCAGCGCATGTAGCTCGGATGGGAGAAACGAAGATTATATTATATCCTGTTTGGAAAGCCGGATGGAAAGAGACCATTGGGAAGGCCGAGGCGTCGTTGGGAGGACAATATAAGAAGGAATATTCGAGAAGTAGATGATCGTGATGAAAACTGATTGTGTTGACCATGAAAGAATCTTATGACCAACGTTTGTTACTGCGGCGATGAACTTATGAGTTTCGTAAGCAATAGATTTAGTACAATACATATATCTACTACTATATTATACTGTAATACTATAAGTTAATATTATAATACAATTTCTATACTGTATTTTACTGAATATTGCAATGATTTTTCAGATATTTGGTTATATGATTATTAAACAAATATATCATCTGCTAGCCCCAAAATATTTTTACAGCGTCGGTATTCGTTTAAGCTCGAAATTGGTTAGTCGCCATTTTGTTAATCGGACTCTAGTTTACTTGTCAATGTTTTGGTAGTATTTTCTCGTTAACTGTGCAGATAGTAAGCATATACCTCTCACTACTCACCAGTGCACCAGAAGAAACGAAGATTGATTTTCTAACACTTCCCTTTCATCTATGAAAATATAATTTGTCTCACTAATTAAAACACGTTTTACATGGTCATCGCATCTTTAAGTATTTGCATATCTCTAGTATATCTTATTTTTTGAATTTATCTTAAGTCCATTAAGCACCTGTGATTCATTCCGACTACTGGGAATTAATGCATGTCTGGAAGGCGCTGTATCAAATTAAATATTTCCTTGGGAATATAAACCTCGAACAATTGTGTTGAGATACTATTTTGATTTGGTTTCTTCTTTGCTATAAATTATGTACTATGATTTGTGTATTAATTAGAAAAAAGGGAACTTACTTTATCCAGGCTAGATTGATACCATTAAATGCAGATACTGTAAGATTTGTTTTGTGGAAAGGTACATTATAGGTATCAGTGAAATGGCAGAAGCGGTCTTAAATTAACTGTTTCCAAGCGTTGAGTGAGCTCTTACTGGTAAAACCAACTATCAATGAAAATCGGAATCTATCATTCAAATTACGACCGGTTTTTGCTTTTTAGTGATATTATCACAATATCCGTTTTATTTATTTTTTTTCACTTCTTCGTATATACTTAGATCTGTACTTACGTCTCAAACTTGTAAATAACATAGAACAATTTTTCGAAACTTCAATTTGTGTCTCCATATCTTAACATTGATCCACAAATTCGAGGTATGTTTTAACATAAACTTATGAAAGTGGTTTAATATCAAGTCCTGTACACTCGTTGTGAAATTGTGTGCTCAAATTCTGTTCATCAGGCAATTTTAACGTATTATGCATACATTCATGTAGTCGATGTAGTACTCAATTTAAATTAGATTTGCTTGTATTAATGCCTTTAATATAAATACATTCTTGGCTCTATTAAACTTTGAACGTCAACCACAAACAGGCACGGACCCAGAGAGAGGAAGGAAGGTAATCGCACTCTCCAAGATCCTAATTGATATAACCATTTTACAACCAAAAATATCATGTTGAGTGACGAAAAAAATGCAATCACTGATAGTGTTTGGTTGAAACAGTGACAGATGTAGCGTTAGAAACGGCAAACATAAATATTGTGTTGATATTAACAATAAAACTAACAGTCCTGTGATCTGTTTGAAACAACGACTTGGCGAAAACAAATTATTATTACTTGCAGGAAGCTAGTCTCATTCATGTTTAATTCGGCATACCTTTACTTCAGAATATGTTTTTAAATGAATTGCCTACTTCCTTTGTGGAATCCTCTGCGCAGACACTGGACAGTATTTCAATGCGCATATTTCTCTACAGCAGGTTTAAAGTCTTTGAGAGTGCCATGTCTCCTCAGTTGTATTGTTAATAGTATTGAAAATATTAAGCTCCAAAGTTCATTTTTTCACACTTTGGGCAGCCTCTAGAAGCAAAAGGAAACATCTGTATACCCTCGGTATTTTATATTAACGTCAGGAAACTTTTCGATGTTATTTTGAAACAGCCGGTAGAATATCCCTCTTCCTACCATACTCTCTCAATCTCTCATTGATTGATACAAAGCCCAGGCACTCCATTACAGTCGGAGATTTGTTTCTGATTTACCTGAGATCATATTCTTTCGAGCTTCGCAAATGCAGCCTATTCCTGAACTAATATCTTCGCATGTAATGGAGTGCCTGGTCCTGGTAACCAGCAATGGAGCTGTAAAAGTTTCGAGGCGAGAGGAACATTCTATATTCACAGAGAATTGGCCGTGCCGTGTTGGTGTAATGGATTGGACAGCATTCCCTACTTACCACTGGGAGATCCAGGCTTGAGTTCCGGTCACAGCAACCATCAAATTTTCTGTGTTGATGACAACATTTACCATACATAAGGTATTTGTGAAAATAGAACAATATTAATATTTGTGTGTTTCATAAATTCGTTTGCAATAATAGTTAATAGACTAATATTATATAATTAACAAAGATCCGAGATATAAACAATAACCAAAAATGAAATACGGTTTATTATAGCACTACTTATATAAATAATATTTTTCATGGTGCTTTAATGAACAAATGTTAACGTAAATAATCGTGTATATTAAGCTCTTGATGACGCCCTTTGTAGTACTTTCTCACGTTGAATCGTTTCATAGTATCCATTATAGTGAAAGATCGATTTTCCATACTTCTATCCCATAAGCAACACAATGTATTAACTACCAAGCAATAGGTGAGGAAATATTAGGAGTAATTAATTCATTCGTCCTGTCCTCCATATCTTAGTAGCATCTGTAGTAACGTGCTCATTTATCTCACGTCTCCATGTGGTAGTAACATAAGTAGTAATGGTGTCAGCATTCCCACGCCTTTATATCGTAGTATCATCTGTAGTAATGGTCTCACTTATCCTCGGCCTTCAACTTCATAATTATAATCTTAGTAATGACAGCTCTTCTGTCCCACGCCATCACATATGCATAACCTCCATTGTACATCGTATCGACAACTTCAAAATACCACCATCGCTTAAACATAGGAATGGAGAAATACTTTCACTTAATTGCTAAAACACTCGCTACTTTTGTATTTGCAAAAGCATAAACTCTTCGAAACTGGGCCATTGAAATGTCTGACTTGCTGATTTATTTTAAAGTTTATCCCACGAAGTCTACAGAACGAACTATATGAGAAAACACCTCTTAAGTAATATTTTGTATATTTATCATTATAAGTTCAGGTAGTATACTATATTCTATTTCTACATTAAGATTCTTCATGAAGGATTCTCTTTTGCTTTAATTACACCTATTAACATTGACCATTTCTTCATATCGATTTATCTAAAGTAATGTCATCAATTGATCGAATTATCAAATGTTGAGACCCTTATATATATTCTTGTACATGAGGTACAATTTTGTAGAAGTATGTATATTCAAAAACTAAAATCACTTACAAATAACTACATATAAAAGGTGACAACTTCTAGACTACAGAAGACTGATTGGGCCTTATGCGACCAATATGTAACGTGCACCTACCTTAGGAAAATCCGTGCATCCACTACCGGTTGTGTTCTATTGAACACTCGGCATTGTGGACCATCGCCCGGCATCACAGTTTCCACTGCAACGAACTGCGTTGTAGCACTAGCATGGGAATTTCATCCTTTTCCTCACGGCAGGCTTTCCAGAAGCAGCGAGCGTGCTGGAACGGTGATCTTGGAAACGTTGTTTGAACAGGCCAAATGTGCAAAAATCCATGGAAGTGGCATAATGTTCTTGACAGGAATGCAATGGAAGAAAATAGCACGAATTCCAGTTTCTTGCTCCATGATCCGATAAAAGCAAGCGGTTGATCTGACGGTGCGGCTTAACGATTTATCCATGTGGATCCACACCAAGTCAGTCCTGGGTCCTTACAATGAAGGATGTCTCTGCAAAATATGGAGGTTATGATGGTTTTCTGGAAGTAGGCAGCATTAACCTTGATGTTTGTTTCAACTTTATGGCTGGTCAACTTTTCCTAGTACTTATCCAGTGCCAGTCATGATTCCCCTTGAAAAGCTTCTGGCGGTAGACGTCTTTTAGTCCCTTTCCGGTGGTATCACGATACGTAATTGCTCGAATGTGACCATTCCGTTTTAGATAAATGTACGTCTCATGCAAGGTGAATGCCATCGCTGACAGTTGGCTCTGTCACATTAAACTTATGGGCCATGGCACGTTGGGGTGGTGGGTTCTCTCGGATTGTAATCCGCCGAGCCTCCCGTAACATCTACAGCGACAGTTTCACTGGTGCCCTGGAAGGGAACAGTTTCCTTGGCGAATGTTTCTGCACGGACTTACTTTGTGTTTGCCTGGCCACGATCTGATTCGCAGTGTCAACCAAAGGTTTAAACCATGTTCCATGCACTGTTTTACTATTCGGGCATATGAGAAATATGCGTGGAAAAGGCGTGAGAACGTACCCTTCCGAATACCGGTTCACTTTGACTGGCATTGCACGATCACGAACAAACCCCTTCCACGCGTGGTAGCTGAGAGTCCACACCAACTGCAATGCAAGTGTCAAGGTTCGCAGTATGTTACGTCGGTGGAAGCAGTGTTGCCTAATCGGTCGGATATAATCCGATCGGCCATTTGTATTTACTTCTATGCAAACCTAAACATCACTTCAATGTGCTAAAACATGGAAATCAATTATCACCAACGAAATGTATAATTCCACCACACATCAGTAATGAAAATTCGTGTGCATGACCAGCAATTATAGAAAGGACAATATATGGACATAAGAGACTATACAGAAAAATATGGAAATCGAATTCCAGAATTATTTGAAGTGTTTCTTTAACAGTTGGCATTCAGCCATTTACTATGTAGAAACTATTCCTTTAATGATTCAACATTTTTATTTATTGTTCTTCAGTATTTGTGTATGTAAATTACTTTATTTTTTCGGTAGTCATGTTTATTTATTGCCATATACTTTTATACTGTGGAATCTATAATCTTAGGTTGTACTTTGAACAAATAGCCCTCCAGCAGATAAATCTTCGTGCGTTTCTTGTCACCATAATTGATGCTTCCTCCTGCGAATCACTTTGACAAAGTCTTCCATCCTTTGCTAAATAAAACTGAAACTAAAGGGAAATAAAGTTAGATCCAATTATGGATGAATATTAGTGACTCTTCCCTTATTTCCCTGCTCAGCCACAAGTGGATCAACTCCTCGAGGCTTGCTAACGCACGGACACACTAAAACATTTACTCGTTTGCATATTCACAATTTTAACACATGTATGTTTATTATTATTTTACATGGTGGTCTTCCATATTATGGTGGATACTTTGAATCCGCCTTTACAGAGCTTGTTTTGTATTCTTACTATTTTTTCCTGAATTGATTCAAGAATAACCTAAACAAATTGGGACTGAGCCCTGACCGCCTGCAATCTCCATGCATTGTGGGAAGAACTTCGACCTCAAACTTGATGATCTCGAAGATGTTCTTTCCCTGAGGTTTTATTTAAGGCGGCCAGCTCATTCCCCAGGTACCCATAATGCACTTCCAATTGCTAACATCCAGATACAATTATTTGGTGGAGATTTTGCCGGGCTTAAAAATTGGGTAGAAATACTTAGAATTACTAACGGACAATGTTTTCTCAATGCATTGTTTGTTCATCAGAACAAAAAAATAATATCATACCATGGAGAGAAAAGAAATAAAAAAATATTAGTTTACGGAAGAAATGTTGAAGAAAATGAAGAATAGAAGGAAATAGAAACTTATGGATACAAAAGAAGATAACACATGTACAGTAATTATATAATGAACTTGGAAGAAAACAAATAGGAAGGGACATATCGATAACAAAGAAACATATTGGAATAAAAGACGTCGAAAGAACAGGAGAATATAATCTCATGTGGAAGAAAGCAAGAAGGATGGAATTTTGTATAAAAGGAAAGCAAAAATTCTTTGGTAATTGGAGAACAAATATGGTGGCCACATTATTGATTGGAAAGTTATATTCGATAGATGGATAGAATACGTACAAGAAGTATATGGAACTTCTCAATGTGAACATACAATAAATATAAAAGAAGAGTCAAAAGTAGGTGATGATCATAAAGAGAGTTCAAAATCATACAAGAATAACTTGAGGTCTTTTAATGAGATGAAAAATGGTAAAGCAGTGAGTGTGGATGCTATTCTAATTGAATTGATAAAAGGAAAGTAGCAGAGAAAGGAAAAGAGAATTGAGAATTCTAAGACGAAACAGTACTCAGGAAAATGACTAAGCGACTTTTAGAATCAGTAAAGATTCCATTAGAAAAGCAAAATGCAAGAAGATGTGAAAATTACCGACCCATCTGTCTAATAGCGCACTCAACGAAGAATCCTCTACGAATATTAAACTGAAGACTATGCGGATGAGTGAATACAGAAACAGATGAAGAACAGTTCGAATTTTGAATAGGTAAAGTAACAAGGTACGTGATTGGTTTATGAAGACCAATATACGAGAGATACATAGAGAAACATCACAGTTATTGGTAGAGAGCCCACAACCAATTACAAGAAAGCAGACGGTGATTAATGAAAATATAAAATGTTACCCATTGAATTACCTTTTAAACATTTTGAAGAAAAAAGAAAGGGAGAGAGAAAGAGCAGCGGAAAGAGGAAGGGTGAGGGGGAGAGGGGCAAAATCGTACCTATCATAATTAATCACTTAATATTTCTATTAACTTTTCCATACTTTTAATTGTAAGAAAATATTGTCAATAATGCAAACTTTTTAATTAATAATGTCTGAAAATGTAAATAACGGAGGTTTCAGAAGCAAAGGGATATAATTAAAACAGATATTGAAGTCCTTTCATACATAATACGAAATCTCTGTATCTTTGTATCTTGGTACAAGGTACGAACATTTTTATAACAAATATTCCTTGCCAAAAAGACGAAAGTTTAAAATTATTCAATGTCATGCAAAACTTTTCTTCTGAACTCTGGTACTTAATTTGATAGGAGGTTGAGTGCAACTCAGAGCTCCAAGTATGGAAGGCACTGAAGGAAAGTCTCAAAAATGCTGACCGAGATTTGAATCTGGATCTACTGGTTCGGAGTGAGACGCGATACCGTGTGAGCTAGATTTTAATATAATCACTAGGAAATGGAGGAAATTTGAAAAGTTTAAACATGGGATAGAACAGGATAGTAAGATAAGAAACTACTACAGATGTTAATTGTGGTTGGTATTTAGAAAGCCAAACAGAGTATTTGCGATAAATCAATTTTCATATTTTGTAGAATGTCAAAATGAGTAGCCTGAAAAATGGTATCATACCGTTATTTTACGGTCGAATATTTGTTTCGTTAATCAAAAAAGAAAAATTTTGACAAACTGAAAATTGAATTACGAGAAATTTATAATTTATTAATAAGTATCTAAGAATCAACAAAACTTAGAACAAGTTAGTCTATTTTTAAATAAAAAAACTTGACACATTCCTGCGATATTACGTACGCTACTTCAGAATTATGAATAAATAATAGTTCTTAATTTTAAAACTGAAGCGTTTAAAATAGAAATCAGTGGATGACTCGTATTCATTGTTGTTTAGCCACTTGTGAGCAAATACTTGTTTTACAATGTACATAAGATTATTAGAAAACTTTTTAATGTTAATATTTTAGAAACGAAAGCTAGAGTAATGCTGTAATTCAAATTATATCTTTCTTTCTATTTCACTCTAAACGAGAAATATCGGTAGAAAGATTTATACAAGTGTCTATATATGTTCTTTAACTATTATGGTTTTCTCGTTGTGCTTATAAATCTTGTTTGGTATTTTTGGAAAGGTACTATTATAGCGAATTATGCTCAGTGCCTTGTTTATTCTTTATAAACAGAAGTTAATAAAATCTGTCCTGTTACTAACTAAGAACAATCGAATGTTTTTCAACATTACGTAGAGAACCCGTATTTCAATTACAAGATATAAAATGACTTCTATTACATTCTTATAATTATTCGAACCTATCTAATATTAGCTCGTTCCAATGACGGTTTAAAAGATAAGCAAACATTCTCTATCAACTAAAGTATCACTTGTAATTTAAAGTCTGATTAAATATGTTAATCTTCAAAACAGTGTACTAGCATTAATTTCAACCCATGCATTTTAAAATTACAATATAAGTTCTCCTCATGTAATTTTGGAAACCAACCATTTGGTTCCTTCGTTTGGTAACGGGAAACAGTTTATTTATTTCCATGTACACGAAATAAGCAAGGCACTGATCACAATTCGCTATAAAAGTTCCAAATATATTCTACTAACGGTTTTGAATTATGCTCAGTGCTATATAAATTCCTTATACATTACACGTGAAGGTAATTCATTAAATTAATTTATTCCTCTACCATAATACCCCTAACCACCCTCTTAAATTCCAGTCACACACTCCGACGAAATACTCCAATATAAGTTACAATCAATCGGGCTTTAAATACAGGTTTTGAAGTTCCTGACATCTAAGCAGGCTAATCATCATATGATAATTTATTTATACATAAGAATTTGTTATTCTTTGATACTGTAAAATTTTTCATACATTAATATTCACTATCATAAATGAATAGAAAGCAGATATTGTATTTTGTTTCAGACGTGTGCTGACCAACAGCTATAACATATCTCAAACGAGTGAAATCGAGTATAAAGGAAATCTAATCAAATCAGAACGCATTCCTTCCTTCCTACAGTTATTAACGAACTAACAGTTATTTCTTGTGGCTGGAAAGCATACAATTAACAAGAGTAATGCAAGAATGATTTGTTCTCCGTTGTTTTCAACGAATACGTTAGTTTACGTAAAGTTAAGTTTCTTTAGTACCAGGAACAGGAAAACCTGAATTGGACATGCTTACTTCTGTATTCCTAATTTTTAATTTTAATAAAATATTCGTTATCGAAATATGAAACAAATGGTTCATCAGTCGGAAACTACTTTCCATTATCATTAAATGTTGTTATTTGATAGGAAAATGCAATAGAAATATTAAATATTACGTAACTTGTCCTGTAAAAACTGAAATTTGAAGGTAAGGAATGTTTATGTTCTTCAGTGTTTTGTTTTATTCGATCTTAAATGAAAGGTAGTCATAATGTTTTTTGCCGAAAAAAATCCAAATTATCTGTTTTTAACTTAATTATCCTCCGATGGTAACAACATGATCTGGTAACACTGACATTCTTACCTCGTTCTTTAACGTGTGTGGAAGTATTATTATTATTTACTTGAACACTACTGCTAAACGAAAATACATAGTACGCCATTGTAGCGCCTAGAGAAGAGTAAGCAAACTTAAATCACAAATTGTGTTCACCACAAATGATTATTTTAAAATAATTCCCTTGTTTTGCAGTTTCATTCTTAAGTATTTGTATTCTAAACTTTGTGTGAATCTATATTTTTGGGAGATACATATTTCTAGGATTAAATTTCTGCTCTATTTCTTTTTTGTTACTATGCTCATTTGAGACGGTACGGATGAAATCTTATGCGGCCTGATTGATCTCAGTGCGTGGCTAAAGAAATGGAAATTCCTTACAAGAATGACGTTGAAGATTTCCAAAGATTTCACATATTAATGAGCGCTCTGTTATCTAACAATAGTTCAATATAACATAAATCATTTTAGTACAGTTGTAATGTACTGAGTATAGTGAATGAACTGATGTGAAACTGTTATGGTGATAAAGATTCTACCTCAAATGTTTGACATTCGAAAGAATATTCTTCTATTATTCTACTTGTCACATATTTATGAAACTGTCTGCAACACACAATACACAAAATATCGCTGTGATTTTAATGAAATGCAACAGATTTTTTCTTGTTAATGTTAGTAAAGTCTCTCTGCCATAAACTTGCGTTGCATATTAGATGCAGACAATCTGAATCTTTTTATTCGCTTTTTATTCACCGTAAATAATTTTAAATGATTAGCCTAAACCCATTTCATTGAAACGGAAATTGAAGTTAAGATACGAATAGATTTATTTGCTAAATTTTCACTTGGTCGGAAAGGGTAACAATTCGATTTGCTATGATACCTGTACAGAAACTTATTTTATCTTATTTATTTTTATTCTTTAGTTACTTCGAATTCCTCGCTCTTTCTTCCTTCCTCTCTTATTATAATACATCTACTTATCATTGTAAATTTATTTTAATGCCTCCTCAGAAAGTTACAATATCGCCCCTCCCCCAAAACGGAAGAAAAACCTTTAATTATTGGCGATTGACGTGTATCGAGACTGTATATTTGGAGGTCCTATGTTTCCGTTAGTTTAATAAAATGAGGTCTGGAAGCTTACATGTAAATACTTATGATGACAGATCTTATTGAATATTTTCTATCTTTTATTATTATTGAAGAAATATAAAGAATTTTAGGGTATTTTGGATCTTTTAGGAACGAATTCAATGCTTGTTTGTTTTGAATTGCGAAGATGGAACAACTTACAGACACACTGAAAACGACTCTATCAGAACTTTCCAATCTGGTGTTAAAATTTGCGTTGATACTAAAATACAGCCCACTAAATCATTGCAGGTCATTGATTTTAAGGAACAAGCTCTAGTTAAATGTTTGCCTTTTAATACTTAAAACGGAAATATTATTTCGTTATCCAACCACACGAAGTCTGCAGTGTCGTTTAGATAGAACACCTTTCTCTGGCTTTCTCACTGAAATAATTATATGAATTAATTCTTTAGAATGGGATGTTCTTCTTCTCTTGAACATAGAACAAACTTTTAAATATAAAAGAGGTAAAAGCCTGAAGAAATTGTACGACTATGGTATTTAAACTACGATCTATGGTGCAGTCGTATGATTAAATAAGATAAACTAAATTTATGTTTAAAATTTCCCAATAGAAGTCGCGCAAAATGCACTAAGAAATTGTTGATTTTACTATTTTTTATTTTAGTTTTGGAAATATTCGTGAGTCAAATTAACATAACCATACTAAAATACGTAATTTACTTAGGTTTTCTAAAATTCAGTGTCGTTCCATTTACCTTTATCACAGCCTTAAGGACAGTTTGCGTTTAATACAAAGTAGAAATAAATTCACATATAAGTAAACCCAAAAAATACACGAAATAGTAGGTTTCTTTTTTATAATAGTCATTGCTAGGAGAATTAGATTAAGGCCATTATTTGACTCTACAACAATAAAAATGTCTGTCAGCACAGATATAGGTTTAAAAGCTAAATATAATCGACATGTATAATCTTTTTCACACTCAAACGCTTTCCATGTCCTTGTATGATTACAAAATAATATATACAAAAAGTGGAAGTAGCTGATTTCTTATTAAGGTTGCCTATTAGCGAATAAACAGTTGGTAGCTCAGTGTTTGAACAGCACGTACAACAAATCACAGAAGTACCAACTTTAAGAGAACCAGTGGTGCATGCTACCGCAGAATAGATAGGTTAATCCTACAGTTAATTCAATGGGTAAAGTACGGATGCCAAAGAAATTAAATATGTAATATAACACACCTGAGATGAGAATATACTTCTGAAAGAAACATAAGATAATGAGGATGAAGCATGTTTGTGGTGGGGATGTAGAACAATTCAGCCACGGAAATTAAGAGTGCCATATTTAAAGGTAATTCATAGACAGCATGTCGGCAAGCACAAAGTATCGGAATTAGTAAATGGTATAACATGGTGGTCTATGATCGAACGTGACATAAAGGAGCAGGTGTACAGTTTGTTTGTTTAGCCTTGTTTACTTATGACCCAACAACTCCCGAAGGAGCTATTACAGTTCGTAGCTTACATCTTCATAACAATTTGAAAGGGTCCATGTAGATCTTGCAGAATGGTTTGGTTTAAAATTTGTGTTCAGTGTAGACAACATCTCTAATTTTTATCTACTTTATTCGTCAAGTCCACGGGCACCGAAGAGATATGTACATGTTTAAAGGGATGTTTTAATGTTTATGAGTATCCGAAATTAATAGTTTCGGACAACGGCCGATCTTTAATTGTTCAATTACTTCAGCGATTTTGTGAAACACATGATATCAAGCTCTTGCATTTAGTACTATATCATTCGCCTAGCAATGACCTAACGGAAAAAGTGGTGCAACTAATAAAGACGGAGCTGAATAAACAACTTATAGAAAATAGGCATCGCTATAGTCAACAATTAGCCAAAGCATGGTTAGATAATATATTATATTTTGCGTTTTATGTCGACCAGAAGTTTAGGTAAATCACCACGTTAACAGAAAATTATTGCTTACTAAATTACAAGCCGCGCACCGATTTTTTAATCGTCAAGCTGGTGTCAGTGTATAACCAAAACATAGCAATAACCTCAAATGATAATACCAAGAAGGATTAATGGGTACTTCATTATAGGAGTAAAGTGCCACGGTTCATTCCCGGTATATTATTAAGTCAACAATCCAAAAACACCTTTCTAGTTCAAGTGGAAGGTCAAACACATGTATACCACCGGCATCAAATGCAACTCAAGGAAAATATTGGCCGTAAGATGAGGAGTAAACATGATGATTTAATTTTGACACCGCACATAATCGTAAGAAAAGCAAATAGAGAAGGGCATCCACATGAGCTTAGAAGGTTACAGGGAGAAAGAAGACCTCCAATTAGATTCAACGATTACTTGCGCCAGATCTGTCCCGAATTTCAATCAAGTTAATTTAATTTGTAGGCACGTGGGGGAGGACGAAATAATAGTGATAGTTTAGTGTCGCCCAATTTCAATAATAATAATAAAAATAAAGAAAGAAAAGTTGCATTATGCCATGGTTTCCGTTTCGTTGTTGAACTGAAATGGTGGGTAAGTTGATATCCATCTGAATTATAAGTGTTCAGTTATACATTAAAGTTATTACGTTAAATATTGTTATATATTATACATTAAAGTTATACATTTTACAGTTTAAAGTTATACATTAAATATTGTTGATGTTTGTATGAAACTTGATGAGTAAATCAGTACTTAAATGTAAGGGTATGGTCGCAAAATGTGGAAAGGTTGCGTATCACTTTTGGGAATAGGACGAACGAAGCAAATGTATATTTAGATATTGTAACAAGTGAGGATTTTGTATTAATCTGAAATAAACCTTATAAGCACACATCTTCGGAATCGAACCAAAGTTTCGTTCAGTATATTGCATATGCTAGTATTCAGTGAAATATAAATCAATAATTATAAACTAGAACATTTTTTGTGGCAGGAAGTCTTAAATTTAACAATTCTCTTGTTTTTACAAATACAACAATGAATATGAAATGTGAAAACTAAAAATTGGACTGATAGAAATAGCGAAAATCACATTCCTCGCAAAAGAAACACTATATTTATTGTATATTAATTATGATTATATTGAGTTCTTTAAATGTTTCTTATTTAAATTACCAAGGTGTAATATTCTTTAAAGGCACAGTAGAAAATAGACATGCTAATAAACAGTATTAATGACAAATGTCTTGATTATATGTGTCTCAATTTGGGACTTGCAAGTGCAATATCTGAAGGAAAGTTTCGTATTTACTTTGTTTTATATGACTTTTTAAACTTTTTTTTTTTTTTTAAATTTCATGTTATCTATGGCATTTACTCACCTTCAACAACAAACAACTTCCGGGTTCTCTCCCAGATTTCGGTTTCTTCGGAAACAGTTGGATACAAGGTCTAAGTGCGTATCACAGCCAACACAAGATCTCCGCAATTAACACCGATCCTGATTCGACCATCATCACTAGCACACAAATTTAGTATTATCCCTACTCCCCAAACAGATTAATTTTTGACACTCATACTTGTGTCGGATTGATACACCTAACCAATTTTTGGTGACAAACACAATCCGCTGAAAACTTGCGCATTCCTCAAACCAAGACTGCTTCGCCATTTTTCTTACTGTCTTAACCTTTGAAAAATTAAACATTAATTCTCTTTCCTCTCTTCCATATGCACACACAGGAATTCCGCAAAGATTTTAAGTTTGGGTGGTGGAAAGTCAAAATTAGGAGGTTTGCACAATGTTATATATTTTTTACCGGAAAATGGTGGGTTGTCGAGAATTGCGGGTGACACCTCCCACATGATGGGGTCTGGTGGAATCATTGTGCACTCACGGACGAAGGTGAGAAGTTGAGTCCAACAGAATAGTTTTGAAGCATGGTTATCAACTAACTGTTCTCGTAAATACTTTGCGACTGCAGTTAATGCGGTTGTGAATTCGCTGTGCGACATTTAAAAAGAATCATCAGATACAGTGGGAAATTTCATAGTTTGGCAAATATGACTCAAGAAAATACAGGGAGGGGCATTTTGGCCAATCGCCGCTTTCCGCTCCGTAGCAGGTAGGAGAATCTGACAAAGTTTTTTCCTCACTAGTATTCGAGTAATCATCGGTTTGTGTTACTACTCTTTCCTATAAGCCTATGCTGATAGCGAAGGAAGGCTGACATTTCCTTTTTCCTCTCTCGTCTAAAAACCCAACGGGGAGTTGAGTCTTCACACAGATGACTCTTGGCAGGGGCGGACTGGCCAGGGCCGCTAGGCCGCAATCGCGGCCTAGGCCCTCTGAGAAAAATATGAATGAAAACAATAAGGAAAGAATGAGAAAGATAGAAAAGCTAAATCAGAAGAAAGCAAACTAACTCGGTAGATCACTGGTTATTATGCTGCCAACACAAACCCCTCTTCCATCCATCCATCCATCAGTAAGTTACCTTTTTCAATAGGGCCCTCTTGGTACTAGGATTTGTGGCTAGGTCCATCTTTCACTATGGTCTTTTATTATTGGAAACTGTGATTTAGTTTGTGCCTGGGGCCTTGGGCCCTTCTTTCATTATATTTTGTAGTTGGGGCCCTTCTTTCATTACATTGAGAAGTTGGGGCCCTGCTCTTTTTTCATTATGTTGGGCAGTTGGGGCTCCTGTCCTTTATTCATTATATTATTAAGTCTTTCATTATGTAGGGCAGTTGGGGCCCTTTCATCGTTGAAGACTGGAGCTTGGTTTGTAGCTGGGCCCATATTTAATCAAAGGCTGATGGGTCCTTTATGGATGTTAACACATCTTGTAGGTCTATATTTGATAACTCAAAAATGGAAAAAAGCGCATTTAAAAAAAAATATATTTGCTTTTGCCTAGTCCAAATATCAAGTTCATTTAGAACAGAAAACATGCTTCCTTTTTGGAGTTATCCGCTGGAGCTTAGGCTACAGCGTTGACATGGATTTCTTTTTTCGCCAGCATAAATACCATAATTCTATCGAGCTCTGGAATAAAAGTGTTCTATCACAATCATGTCCAGTAGGCGATAATGCCAATAAAGTACGAGATTGAAAATAATGGTGTAGGTAATTACTACAATAGACGCAAAATAACGTGATTGCTAATCAGAAGACAATGCACGACGTTTTAGAGTAGGACCTGCTCAGAATAGATGTAGCCCTTCAGTGAGATATGCCTCTTCCTTAGCGGCCAAGTTATTATTTTTCGTCTACTGTATAAGGTTGATTCATGTTACGTCACAGAGGTGTTTTGATCATTTGGTGCCGGTAAAAACATCCAAGGTACATCAGTAGCATATATAGAACTTTATACAGGCTACCTGAAACAATGTAAACAAATTACGTCATTGTAGTCTCAGTGATTTTTTTCTATCGATCTTGGAGTGTTCGATCAATGTTTGAGGCTGACACTAGAGGGAATATTTCAACGTTTAGGCAAACAAAGGTCATACTTTGATCGAATACTCCAAGATTGATAGAAACAATTCACTGAGACTACAATGACGTCATTTGTTTACATTGTGTGGGTGGAGGTAAACAACAACTACATAACGCGATGGCTCATCGCAGATGTTCATTGTACGCTATTTTAGTAATTGGTGTAATAGTCTGAGGGACCTGCTTGGTAACCGCTACGTAGGCCCTAATATAACCAGTCCGCCCCTGACTCTTGGCACAGTCGACATCTTCTCATGTGCTTCAAGCTCTTACGGGTGTGAAGCTGGAAAACATGTTTCTCAGGTTTATTACAATAGCGTGAACAACATAAAATGCTAGTCCATAAATGCTAGTTAAAAAGATTTGAAACAGCGTTCCTGGGGTACTTTTTTACCTGATTATACATTGTTCCTTATGGGTGTTTCCAGACTACACGTAGTTGCGTACAAAGTTTGCGTTTGATGCAAAATCCCCTCTTTTCACATTAACGCATCTGAATAAATAGTATCTGTACGCTGTAACATAATTTAACACTCGCAAATATTTTTAAAAATAATTTTCACTTTTAAATATTTAATAGATACGAAATTTACACTGTGCAAACAAATTTAATAAGTTTTTTTTTTTTTTTTTTATAGAGCGCAGAAAATATGTTTTCAAATCAGTTTTGCAGATTCGATGACATTTTCTTTTTGGTGGTCTTCCAAATCTACAGGTTTTTTTTTTAAATTTATTCATGCATGGCTAGAAGTTTCGGAAGCTGGGATGTGTGTCAAAAGCAATGTGTTTGTGTTTCATAATTTTTATATCATATAGTTTAAGTCTATAAACAGCTTTGTATAAGCCTATATCTAAAATACCACGATCACACAATAATAGAAAACATATGTGAAAGGAAAGTGCTTTTAAAAATGATTCTCCTAACTCAATATAAAGAGATTCATATATCAATATTTTAAGACAGTGTTTTAATACGTAATATGTTATTTAAGTTAACTATATAGTTAGTTCAACGACTAGTGAAACTTAGATCTTTAGAGTAGGTTGATAGACCAGCTCGACTCCACTCTCCGCCAAGCCTATGTGTGTTTTCGGAAATATGCTGACTGAACAATTATCACTCCGGAGTGTGGCAACACAGATATTGTAGACTGACCGCAGCGAACAAGAATCGCGTAGTCTGAAAGAGTCTGCCAATTATAAAAAATCGTGAACAAAATTCGCAAGTCTGAATATACCTTAAGATCAGAGTTTCCATACTTTACCTGTTAATAATATAGTTTCGTATGCCTCACTTCAATCATTTGCTGAGAAATATAGTTTCCATTGTACTTTCCATAGAATTTAAAATAGCTTTAGCTACACAATATATGATGTTGCAAAGGTAACATAAAATAGACAAATGCTATGCTCATTTTCTTTTTAACCAGAAAACCTACAGATACTAAAAGTAAAATATTAAGTCTTCGTTGTGTATATAATTGCAAAATAAAATTCATGAAACTTATAATTCTTTCATTGCTTGGTGAAAAAAAGAACTCGTAACTCATATTTAAAGAGCCAACAGATGGCAGAACTTACAAGGCAAACGTAATTTTTAACTTAGAAAAGCTTTTAAGTTTTCTTAAGGCACAGTGCATCAAGTACGTTTATTTTAATTTTATTATTTTTACGGGAATAAAATTGATAGGAATATTTCTGCCAAATATCAAATAACAACATGAACTATTATGGTTTGGCATTCTATAATATCAGTTGTTAAATACCTTTGCTTTATTTTTCTACCACTTAAAGTACTGTAAAAGTATATTATAGGAGTATGTCTAATTTGATGACGTGTACGCATACTTTCGGCGCCACCGCCGAAACTAGTGGCGCCACCGGCACCAAAAATTGCAAACTGTGAAAAATAGATAGAAACCGTGCCAAATCAGTTACATCCTCCCAATTTTGACTTTACACCCCCCAAACTTAAATCATGGCGGAATCCCTTCTCGTATGTCCTCGCCCTCGTTTGAGTCATCTATGTTCGTGCTTTCTAAGCAATCCCTACTCCCACTGCATGCAACATTATGCAATGTAACACACGCCAATACTACTGCACCAGCTTGTTTGGCACTCAATCTGAGGTGATTTAGGAAACCTTTCCTTCAGAATGCCGAAACTCTTTCCTATTATTTCCCTTGTTCTTTTATGGACACTGTTAAATCTCTGCTCGACGTTATTCTCTGGGTTTCTATGTAAGGTAGGAATCAACCATTCATTCAAGTCATAAGCACTGTCTCCTAACACTACAGCACCAATGAAAGGCCTCCAACCTTCTTCAAATGTACGATATACTGCCAAATTTCGTAACTCTGGAATCAGGCACATTGCCGGACCAAATAGCATTTGTGCTGTAAAATTGGGACCGCACATCATCATTGTATTACGGCAATGGTTTTCATACCTGTCAACGTAAGTGTCTTTCTCTTCAGAAGGAGCATCGATATTAATAAATATCCTATCCAAACAGCCACAAACTGATGGAATGGAAACCCTCCTTTCCGTAGAATATCTATTGCAATGTTAGCTGCTGCATTTTCAGTCCATCGTACAATGTTGTGGAACATCACATTCATAATTGTTAACTACTCTATGGACTACTCTGCAAACAGTTGCCCAACACCGTGCATTTGGGCACCGTTTCCTAACCAGTCAAGACATACATGCAATTGTTCGTTAGGTGAAAACGTTTTACTTCTTTTCGTCTGTCTTTGCAATGGGACAACGTTCTCGAATATATATTCAGCTTGCTCACTGGTCATGCGTAAACATTCCTTGAATTGTAGTTCATTTAGCCCATTGAAATTTATTGTTCTTGAAACCTTTCCTCGGTACATCTTCATCACTGGATTCATCGCTTGATGAATAGAGGCCTAGAAGTTGCCGCCTTATTATTAACTAACCTCAATAATATTATATCAGTCACTTTTTCGACTTTGTGCTTGATGAGAAAAGCAATCCGACAGATTTCAAGCAATTGAGTAACCGCAATTACGGACAAAACTTTGTTCACAAGTATTTGATGCAGTTGTCAGTCAGAGTATTTGATGCAGTTGTCACAGATGCAAAGTCAGATGTGTCTTTGCAATAATTTCATCTACTTTGCGTTCTATTTCTTTGCACTTTGCTTATTGTAACTTTTCGTGAAACAGAACGTCATATTTTTTGCTAAGTCTCTGCAACTTTTCACTTGACAAATTTTTCTTTGCACTTTTCAAAATTTGTTGTATGTGGAACAGAAACTTGACCAACAACTGTAAAGTGCAAAGTGAAAAGTTGCAAAGTACGTTGGTGGAATAGGCCCCAGGTTTCAAATTTTTTGCCAAAGTAGAAACTACTTACGATACAAGCACCAATATTTGTAAATAAGTGCTTCTTGAAAGTACTACGTGCTTCCCAAGTACCAAACCGATATTTCTACTTTAAGTACATTTTTTGTATGAAAAGCTTCGAAAGATTTAGTATGAAAACGCCACTGTTGAAACAATTATCCGCTTTTTACATGTTTTGAATATTTAAATTAATGTATATTTACAATTCAGATATCGACTTGATGGACAAAGGAGTTGAAGGTGACGCTGAGCATTAGCTAGTGATGACAAGTTTCCTCAATTGTTTTGGAACTTACCAGGAGTAAACCAGTGTTACATTTTTAAAACGAATCTAACCTTCATAGACCCAGGAATTAGAAGCCTAACAAAGTGCACCGAGCGTCCGTGGTTCAGTGGTAGAGTGCTGGCGTAGTCTTCGGGAGGTAGTGGGTTCAATCCTCTGGCCGCCATCTTGACTGAGGCTTTTCCAGGGTTTTCCTCACTCACACCAGGAAAAGGCCGTGATGGTAGCTTTGGTCCTGGTCAAAACATTCCCCATCCTTTCCCCTCCCCTATCCCGGCTTGAGCCTTGGGCATAAAGGCCATAAATAAAAAGTTAAAATAACTAACAATTTGCAAAGAAATAACTTTTAAGCTCAGATAACTTTAATAGAGAAGAATCGATCAACAATCTAATTGATGAGCAAATATCAATTAAAGGAAATTTAAGATTCTTAATATTTTGTAATAAAAAAACATTTTAGATTCTTTAGATATACATCCACGAATTCGTTGATAACAGTGCACTTATTACATTATTTTGAATGTTTCTGAACTTCTGTATCTGTCGACTGAATCAAAATTTAAACTATCTTCAAATTATACAGCTAGCAAATGGAAATACTAGATTGTGCCGCATATCCTCAAATTCAGTTTCTCGCAGTTCCAAGAAATTGATTTCAAATAGCCTGTTCAAACTGACTTTTCAACAAATCGACCCAAATAAATATAAACCTTAAGTGCTTTTCTTAAGTTCACAGAAGCAAATATGCGAGTTTCTATATATCTAGTGGAAAGAACAACCAAGACCCTTGACTATGATTTCTTATTTTAGCAACGAAAGAACCTTATCATACTAAGCTAATATAGATCTCAAATAATTCTTGAGAAAGAACTCAAAAACATCTACTGAAACAAACGCTGGGTATCCACAATTTACACTTCAAAAAGAAGAGGCCAATTATGCCGAACTTTCAATTGTATCTCTTCAACAAGAGTTTACCTAGCATGCGTGCATTGCCGGTACTTATAAGAGAAACAAGAATTATCCTTTGACATGATTACATTCTAATAATCCGAGAATCCTCCGGACAAGAGCCGTTGTTTCCTTTCACTACAGCGAAAAATTCATCCCGAAAAGAGATAGCGAGGGTGGCCAACCACAAGAGGCAAAACTCAGAGCAAAGAGTGACAGGTTTCAAGGATTCCTTCTCTCGAGTATGAGGACCTGTTACCTAAAATTCGCAAAACTTTTTCCCAAAGTGCATAACTTGCCAAACTGTACCTCCTGTGCGCCCTTGCCCTTTCTCTTCGCTGGCTCCAGAAGCGAATATATCTCTATTATTTTCTAGAAGGAAAGGTATCCTACAAAACTTTCTGTTAGGAGTAGATGCTGAAGCGATTGGACAGAAAAACTAACACAACTATTTATCTCAGGCATGTTTTCGCGACCCACCCCCCGAGGATTTTCAGCAGCTCCTCCGGAAGAACTAGTCTCAACACGTGTATTACTTGAAGATTCTATAAATATTGTTCATGCTATTTTGAGATTAACTAAGGAATTTCGACATATATTTAAGCGACATTACTGTTATTTTGTATTTTAGTATATTGGTGTCAATATGCATTATTTATCGTTTTTGTGAGCCCCCCCCAAAATCTTCTGGAAGAAACACTGACTAACACTGGATACAATAAAGATAACTAATTACAATAAGAAGACACGAAATTATTAGGACGTATACTGAATCACACAGGTAAGTGAAAAGTCGCTTTTGAATGAAGAGGGTTTAGTCTACGTTGAAGAACCTTATGCTCTCGGCAGAACATAAAGTTCTCCAAACGCTGTACTTTACATACATAAAAGAATATATTGTCCATAAATGGCAGCACCATTTGCTTTCACTCCTTTTAGTC
>JAGDQP010018387.1:0-10760 GCA_022664845.1 Lepisma saccharinum | reverse complement strand
GTGAGAAGCAGAACCAGATTGAAAATTAGAAGTCAAAGGCGTACAATAAGAGTTACAATACCGTGATAATCCTCACACAATTGAAACTTAGAATTACCTGTGTATTTTGAATATGTTGAAGCGTTATTAACATCCTACAGAAAGATCATTACCCTCTTTTACGCTTTCTTAAATAACTTTTGATATACTTTTAGTGTTGCTCGTAAAAAGATCAACCAATGCATACAATAAGTGAGACCGATAAAAGTTGCGAATTTGCTTGATTTTAGCTGGTCCAGTTTTATAATTTATTGGGTTGTTTTCGATAGCATGTACGATCAATGTGTAACAGGTATGCTTCGGTTGCTAGGTAACGCAATGTTGACTCTTTACGCTGCGAGATAATGTAGTACACTGAGTTTTGGAACGATGACGGTGATAGGAAATACTTATGATGTTTCTAATTTGTTCCGCATTGCACTATAGCAGGAAGCCACAGTTAAGGGATGTCACTGCTACGGGAATCCATGGCCCAAATCGTAAAACATACATACAGTTTGTTCCAAACAACATGTGAGAAAATTACACTGATGTAGGAAGCGCAAGCAGGGCTTTCACTGCACCAGGAATCTTACTCAATGTTTAAAGCAGGAGTATATCATAAGAAAAAGTTTACCTTTCAAAAGAATAGAATATATATATTTAAAGTTCTGGCTAGGGTTACATATCCGTCCGGATTATTGTATAATGTTCATTCAACCATAGCATACACGGTATTACTTATGGTTAAATACGTTATACTTTACATTCTTCTTTATAAAAAATAATATAGACATTGCCAATAATTAAACATTACAATTTATTCAATGTTCTGCACACTAAAAACAGTGAAAGTCAATGTGAGTATTTGCCAAGCGCGTTAGCCACCAATGTTTCACTTACAAAATGAACGAACATATATGACAATTTTATCTTACGAAATTCAATAGTTCCACATTAGTTCGTATCAAATGTGACGGTGGGCTACACTGTTACAAATGGCGCTCGAATAGGATTAACCCTGGCAAGCAATGTTAATTAGGTTCATGAGCGCATTTTTTCCATGTTTTAACTCTTAGTCAAGTCACACACCTTGATTTTAGGATTCTCATTCCACAGCTTCAACTTCTCGGATTCTTCTACCTCTGGCGGCTACCACAACCATACTCCTTCTAACAGTAAAGATGCACACTATATTCCTCTTCTTTAGTAGTTGTTGTACGGTGCATTGGTGAACTGCGCAGCGTTTGTATCCTTACGACTAACAAAGGTGTCTTAAGGATAGCAGACTTCTTACTTCTTCCAAAATTTCAGCTACATATCTTTGATGATCTCTAGAGTAGTCAACCCTGGACTGTCTTCATGATGTTTAAGATTATCGACAATGACCAGTTCTACATAGCTATCGACGCGTTCTGACTTTTCCTAACTTCGGACATAGAGCCATGGGAACAAACAATCGTCCACGGGAAGTGTGTCTAACAGATGGCCAGCTTCGCAATGGGAAAATGCGACAGCACTCTACTCCACACATTTCAACCTTTTGTTCGTGACACTTCTCGATGCCGTGGCTCATTCTGGTCATCTTCTCCAAACTTGTACGTATTCCTACTCCTCATAATTCATGCCGGTTATGTTCAAATGTACGTCGCCAGCTTTCTTCCTCACTCCTTCAGGAATGAACTAGTACATCGCACTGCATACTTGTCTTCTGCAGTCTACTTTGTTTTCTTCAGAGTAAGCTTCCATATTGATACTTCTTATAATCCTTATCACTTCTTCGATATGAATAGCTGTACCAAACTTTTCACCATATAGACTGTCTTATCAACCTCCAATTCTTCTACAACCAAAGATGAATAACTTGATCCAATGCACATATTCACCGAGGATGAACTGGGTTATGGATGGTACTAAATCAGCATACTCTTCCACGCTTTCCATTATCGTGCTCGACTAACACTGATGTGCTATATATACATTTGTTTTCTCATTCATTTTAAAATCCTATTACTGGTTATGTGTGCATGATAGCGTCATACATCTTTTGCCAATTGTTCCCACTATGGGTTCGTTTTAATAGATCGAAAACAATTCGACTATGATTGCTCAAATACTTTTTTCGATGGGTCTTGTGACGCGAAATGTCGAGTTCGTGTTCACCCCGATTCCCTATATTCATATCATATATCGTTTCAGCCTTACTGTTTACAATAGCTTCTCTAACTTGTCTTATCTAATCTTTTTTTTAGAAGCTTTCCGGACGTCCTTGCATCTGATATTTCATCACATTGTTCTAGGTGATCCGTGTGATCGCATTCGCTCCTCAATCTTTCTCTATGACGGTATTTATACGACCGACCTCCGGACCCTGATCCAAGTACTCAACGTGTTCTTTATTAACTCTGGTCACCTCTTCATCATGCATGCTTCTCAAATCAGCGACCTATCTTACTAATTTCTCAGATAACAGCTAATTATTTTCCCTTAGATCTTTTATTTGATTTCTTTTCAGCTAGATGTTCCTGTTTCTCAGTTACTTTATATTTCACTTTATTTTGTTCTTGCAACAACTCAGTATACTGCTCCTGCAAACGGATAAAATTGTGTGACATTACTTGCGTGTTTCTCTTCGCAGATTTCAATTGTTGCATTGTTGTTGAAAGTTGTCTATCTTTCTCTTCTAGACGTGCATCCTTTTCTTTGACTTTTTCTTTCAGCTCGATGATGACCTGTTGTAATTCTGACTGATAGTGGGTACTATAGTTGAAGATTTCTTGACTAACTTCTGCTCGATCACCATGCATCATAGTAACTGTGCCCTTTAGTTGTGAGTCTTTTAGCAATTCATATCTGCTCGCCAAACTTTGTGTCAAACTTTCCAAGTGATGTGATGCTGCCTTGATTTTGACATCATCGAACTTCGACAAACAATATCTCTCATCTCGTTTAAATTCTTTACTTTTTCGTATCTGACTCACACAGTTAAGATATCTCGTGTAAAATATAAACTTTCTTCTTCATCGCCTTTACTTCTATATTCTTCTGGCTGCCAAAACAATCCTGACATCTTTTTAGCGATGCTCCTGGTTGACGTGGCCCTAACTCGACACACATCATATGTAAACCATCAAGCGATGTGCCCGCATACAGGTTTTGAGGTTTTATCTTCTTCTGGTAGTCATTTCTTTCCAATTACAATATCGTTCTCGGTCTATGAAATTTCGTTCACTCGGCCTTCCAACAAGAAGTTATTTTCCTCCAGCTTCCACGTTCTCATGAAGTTTACTTCAGTCTGACGTCCTTTCTCCAAGATGTCTTCCTGCTTTGGAAGATGGTGCAGAGTCTTCTTCCGTATCACCATCAATATGTCATTAACTAACAGTTCACACAAGGGATTAGTAATACCACTTCCTCTTGTACAAAACACAGTTCTTTTCAATGCCGTAGCTGACAACACTAAGTCACATAATTGCTATGTAACAGGTATGTTTCGGCTGCTAGGTAACGCAGTGCTGACTCTTTACGATACGAAAGAACGTAGTCCACTGAGTTTTGGCACGATGATGGTGACACACCGATAACGACCTAAATAATAACGTGAAGTACCCTGATACACCAGAGTACCGAGAAAGCCATCACCGTTGGGCTAGGAAGCTGTAATTCGACGTGAAGATTCATGTAAGTAGGGATAATAAGAAAAATTAAAAATACAATTATACCTTTAAGTACCCCATTAACCACGGCTATTGAAAATGCAGTGTTATTGGGTTAGAAAGCTAAAATTACAAGTAAAGGTTCGTAGGCAGGTTAAAATTGAAGAATATTTTTTTTTAATGTAATGACACCGTTGAATATACGAATAAAACCGTTAAGTACTCCGAAACTCCACCGTCGCGTTAGAGAGCTGAAATTCTTCATCAAGGTTGGTGCGCAGGTTGCAATTAAAGAAACGTAGAAATACAATCACACTCTTAAGGACCCAATAATACCATTAAATATCCGAACGTCTCAGGAATTCAAAATGAAGTTCCTATTGGGCTGAAAAGCTGAAATTTAGTATGCGTATTTGTGTGGAAGATCGAATTGCAGCAAACTTTTAAAAATGCAATTACACCTTTTAATACCCCAATATCCCGGGTATCGAAAATACACTTCCGTTAGGTTAGAAAACTGATAATTTGCATGAAGTATCGCAAGCAGATTAAAATACAGAAAAAAAATATAAAACTCCAATTCCGCTGTTAAGTACCTTAATTCTCCCGGATGTTGAAAAGGTAGCTGAAAATACTCTGGCGTAGTTAGAGTTAAAAATTAGTAAATAAATAACATTTTCAAAGAAATATATATGAAGCACAGTTCCAGATCCATACGAATTAAATAAGATCCTTAGCAGGACCGAGAATTGAACCCAGGACCCATCAATTCGTAGTGAGGAACACTGACCACTAGACCAGCTAGGTGGTCATATATATAGTTTTACTAATGGCAAGGGTTTTGCATATTAAACTATAATACAAAATGACTGGGAAATACGAATACCAATGCAAAGGCGTAGACAATTCATTTGAAGTGGAGAAGGATGCTGTAATCTGGACTATAACTGATGACATCACATGAATGTTTTGGTTTCCGAATTTAGGATACTCGTCATTTGATTTCTTGAGTGTATATTTTTAATTGTTCGCGTATTGAAACGTTTTATGATTTTCTCAGCTTTTTTTATTGACATTGTAAACATCATATATAGTTGGAAAATGCAAGAGATAACGTGTTGACAGATAGAAACGGTCAAGTAGCAGTAATATTTTTACAGGGATATTTTAAGGATTATACGGAGAGCTGCACTAGTGTAAGGATTTATAAGGCATGGTTGGTTTAACTAATTTACTGACATTTTTATATATATATATGAGATAAATAGATGCGGTGGAATCGTTATACCTGGTGATGACGCCCTAAGCTTCCTATTGTTTAATGTTGGTACAGCATTCAGTTTACTTTAAAAGAGTACTAAATAATACAAATCTAAAGCTAAATTTAGAAAAGATAATTCTTACCAAGAGAATTCACGAGGATAAAACCATTAACAGAGATCAGCCATTCAAGTAGATTTAAAGGATCTTCGAAAGTGAAGATGAAATATGGTTTCTCCATGGCACCACATGGCCATTGTTATTACTTAAGTCCAAGTTTTGTTGTTACAATAATGATATTTAGTGTGCTTATTAAAACAACGTTTAACACGTTTCTTGTCTCGTTTTTACAGGTATGGAGATTCTTTGGATAGTAACAGAAATATAGTGCAGCATACCGTGGAACTGTTGGTCGCGCCAGTCTCAAACGTGAGACGGTTAGAGATATATTTGCGCCAATTATTTATTGCACAGTTTTTGAATGTGCACTTTTGGTTAGAACAGGTTGAAGTCTTTGAGAGTACCATTCCGCCTCAGTTCCGCTGTCAATGGTATTGAAAATATCAAACTCTAGATTTCATTTTCTCACACTTTCGCTGAAACGAAACACTTGTTCACCGTCGATGGTCTATACCAGGGATTATGCCAGAATGTTCAGTTTCGGGGATGTAAAGTCAAAATTCCGAGGTTGTTTATATTGATTCTTAGAGTGCAAATTTTCAACTTGAGAGAGGGGTCTCGAGAATTCGGGGGTAACATCCTCGTAGACGGAGTCTGACATAATCACTGACTTATACTTCTTTTTTCTGATTTCGTGTTAGAAATCTCGCGACGTGCTTTTTCGGTATTGTTTCGTAGAAAAATTGTAGAACTCATCTATTCATTGTAGAACTGTAGAACTAAAATTCATCTATTCAAAGATTTTATTGTAGAACTAAAATTCATCTATTCACGACCCTAGCAGATAAACATAATTTACGTGTGCTTGAAAATTAAGTTTAGGGAAATATATACGGGCCGAAACGGGACAAGATGATTGGAGAGTAGAGGAGACTGCATACTGAAGAACTCCACAGACTGTACGATTTACCAGATGTTGTAAAAATAATGAAATTGCGACGACTAAGGTGGACAGTCCATCTAGCTCGGATGGGGGAGAAACGAAGACTCGTTGGAAGGTCGGATGGAAGGAGACCATTGGGAAGACCGAGACATCGTTGAGATTACAATATTAGAAGAGATCTTCGGGAAGTAGGTGTTCGTGATGAAAACTGGCTTGATATTGTCCAGGACTGAATCAAATGGCGAAGGTGTGTCACTGCGGCGATGAACTTGTGAGTTCCATAAGCCATAGAGTTAGTTAGTAAAAAAGTAATGCGTGAGAACTAACAATTGGTGGGTTCTGGCAGAATCTCTGGTCACTGTGGAGAGGAACAATCATGACGTGACAATATTCTCGCTAGCGAAAGGAATCCTAGAGTGTGTAGTTCCGTAACAATAATATCTTGAAAGTTTAATATATTGCGACAGTTTGACGCAATAAATGTTTTCATTGCGTATTAAGAAGAAATAAATACTTAACCTGACTTGTTCTAACCTATGTCTGTGAATTTTATGAAATGTTTAAATTGTGTATTGTTTTCATCATCTAAAAGGAAGAAAAAAAAGTCTCATCACAAAAGCAGAGATTTTTGGAAAGCACAAAGTAAAAAGGCGTTTCTCTTGTTTGTTTTTTTAAAAAAAACTTTAAGTGAAGGAGTACCGAACGCGGTACCACTGAATCACAAGTCCAATGCCTTACCCATTTTTTTACTATTTGTTTATTAAATCTGGATGTGACTACAGAAATCAGAATCTATGGAAACGAAAGAATCAAAGAAACATTAAACGAAAATAAAGGTACAAAACAAATTGCACAATAAAAATTCAAAACAACATATTTAAAATATAAATAAAATATTAACATCTTTAAAAAGAAATCAGATGAACTAGTATTGAACCATGGACCACTGCGTTACAACTCCAATACCTTATTCATTATTCCACAGAGCTAAATATTAGTCAGTATTTTCTGAGAGCTCGTTATAGCAATTCTGCAAACGCTTAACAGACGCCACTAATTATGTAGTTCTTACACGTCATGATTGTCCTCTCCTCAGACAATCCTTCGCCCTTTTGTTCCGTTCTGCCAGCAGTTTTGTTTGTTTAGAAAAAGAAAACAATGCGATTTACCCTTAGCAAGTTTCGGAGAAAAATATCAGTTAAGCCAAAAGCTGCTATTTTTCATTGGTTGTAGCAGTGAAGCAATTTATCCAAAGTAGCATTGAAAAAGTAGCTGCTACGCTATTATTGCCATCTCTATTTCGCACCTGTTTTTCAAGGCTATATTAATAGATTTTTGCTTTCGTTGTGTATTGTTAGATGCGCCATCCCTTAAATACATAAAATCCAGCGTATAGTACATTTTCAATTTTTTGGCGTTTATTGCTTTCTTCAAACTGCAGATTCAATCATAACCAGTTCCCCTAACTCAGAAGTCAAATCAGTTGCCAAAAACTTAATGATATCAATCAAAGATCTGATATTTGTAATTAATTTAGTATTTTGGGGCTCAGTTTTGCATGAAATAAATCGAGTGAAGAAAGAAATACAGAATAAAGATTTGGCTTTGCAAAGGTTTTTTGATTTGTTATCAGGTCTTTTGAATACAATCTCCAGATTCAGGAATCAAGGATTTCACAGATGACTGTCGGAAGCCAAGGTTATTGCTAATTTGATAGATGTGGAAGATCAGTTCAGAGAAAAGTGTATCTCGAAGAAGAAGACAATGTCAGGAGAGGAGGGAGAAGCGAGATGCTTTACTGCCTAAAGGCCGCTTTAGATGCCAGCATTTATGCTACGATAAATCTTACGGTTAGCAGTAGTGCTACAGTGAGAAAGCAAGAATGCTATAATATAAATCCATAACTTTTTTTCTTTTTACGCTGGCACACCGCTTTCGCTAAAATTCATCGTACGAAAAATTGTATCGTCTAACTCGGCCTTTAGACAACCTTTCTTCAGAATTCTTGACCTCGTACGGGAAGAAATTTTTAATAGAATGGACAGGCTCAAAGAAGTAAGTAAGGACTTCAGTTTCCTCAGATGAAGTTCAATGTGTGAAATCTCTTCGGAGGACCTGATAAAATCGTTCGCGGATCTCGCTTGGATATACCAAGACGATTTGAATGCTGTAGAATTATGTGTAGAAATTGAGAGTCTTATACACCAGGCTGTTGTATTCTTGCCCGACCTCAAGAAGTCCACCCCAATTGACATACTCGACATGATCACCGAAAATGACCTTCAAAGTGCCTATCCAAACGTCTCAGTGGTACTGAGAATTTTTGTTGCCCTTCCGTGAGGTCTGGCATCTTGTGAAAGGAGTTGCAGCAAAACATGCGGAAAGCCAATATACACATGAGAAAAGCAGTATCACATGAGAAAAGTGAATATACACAAATTATCTACATAAATGTGGAAGGCCCGCACATGAAGTGAAGCCGGGCATACAACTGAAGAGCCAATACACACACACAGAGGAGGAATCAGAAAGTAAGTCAATGAAATGAATTTCCTGAGCCAACAGAAGAAGAGGAAGCTACAGGTTGTCAAGTTAAGGGTCCGTATTTATAGAAAAATGTTTGAATTTTTGTGTATTTGTTTATTGATTTTTGTTAAATTGGTTGGTAGCACCGACAACTTCGGCGTTTATATACATTTACAACTAGGATGCTTGGGGACTAGGATACCTACAACATTTATCATTGTCAATAGTATGGAAGAAAATAAAAAGAAATGTATTTTTGTAAAAGGTAGCCACAATGACAAGTGGGGCGCAATACCCGGAACACCCCTACGACCTGGCCCAGTACCTAAGGAACACGTTTCAAAAATTTGATGGAAATCAATGAACACAATAAGTAAAATACATATCGAGTGATACTCACAAACGAGTCTGTTAGCGACTCTCACATATATACAGCTAATTTCGGATCTAGCGAACTATAAACATGATTTTAATGCTTTAACTTGCATTTGAAAGCTCTTTGCCATACTAAGACACAGACAAAAATGGGTCCCTAGGTTAAAAAATCAAACTTTCTCATTTCTGATCCCATACTATATAGGCGCCAGAAACTTAAGGAACCGTAATCTACGCTTCAATACCTTTCAAATGGTGTATCATACGTCAAAATCGTTGAAGAAGGTCAAAAGTTATGATTTTTTTTTTTTAGCCAAATCACAGAATTTTAAAAAATGATCGAAAAGTGTATGTCTTTTCATCTGTCTTTTTCTTTAGCCCCGAAGGGTTGGTACCAGGGGATTTTGGGGGTCAATTGCGGGTCACATTGGGGTAAAAGAATGGTTATTATTATTGATACATTATTTTCTTTAGTGGGCAATGGTTCGTGGTGTCATTGAATTTTGGAACGTTAGTTGAACTCTTTTCCCAACGTCATAAAATGATGAAATTTTGCAGAGCGACGTAAGTCCGGTGACAATACAATATTGCATTATTACTTTCATATATTTCTATGTATTTATATATTTTTGAAGCATTTTTTTTTATTGTTTTTCTCAACTTCTTTATCCTAAAATTAATACTAGCCTGCAACTAGCCTGAGGTTTCCTGGTTGCAGAACACTTTAGGATTTAGGTCACAAAAGATTTAGCTTGAGAAAATGTATCCGAACAACGAAATAACTCGAAAAAAAAATTGGTTTATGCATGTCTTAAATGGAAAGCATGAGGCATGCTCTCATATACAACCACTTTATAAATTCTTGAATTGGCGCGGCCCATGCTTTTGTTTTTAGACATGCATATACAAGATATTTTTTTTACTTCTAGTTTCGAATTATTTAAGAAAAGAATGTCATTGAAAGTTTTTATTATTTTTTTTAATACGAGTTACCGTTTTCGAGATACGGAGCCTACCATGTTCCAAAATCGACTTTTTGTATGAAGACTATGTACATTTTTTTTAATAGGTAGCCTTACAAATTCAGTGTTATCAGTACAAAAAAAAACTTCGGTGTAAAGGGAAGAGTTACGTAAGAATTCTACTCACAAAAGAAATGATATTCATTTTGCGAGTGACTTTCTTTGTGTCACTATGGCAGAAGTGCTTCCTTTTTAATAAAATTAATAATATTAAGAGACTTAGCAAGGGCGTCGGCAAGCGGGGGTGAGCTTCCCACATCCTGGACTTCAGTCTTTCTCTTGCAATTTAATTCATATATTTTGTGTGTGTCTTTATGCTTTTCATTGCATGCATTTCATAACGAGAACTTGGAATACTGCCGTTAAATCCCCTGATTTATTGTCATATGCATTTTAATCCTTCTAATCACACATATACCAATTTACATCTACACAACTAGTTTTGTACAAATATCAAAAGTAGAAACACGAATGGCATCATTGTATTATCATGCAACTTGTACTTCTTTGAACGGACTCTTTTTTTTTATGAAGTTTACTGCACCTCTTCTAGAAAACAAATCAAGAAGTCGTCTCTCTCTATCACACACACATACACAATGTATGTGTATATATATATATATATATATATATATATATATATATATATATATAATAATAATAAATCACAGCCATATTCAATCCACTAGTGGATGAGGCCTCTCCCCTAAGGGAGGAGTTGGTCTACTGCTCCCACGCTGACCAGACGGGTTGGGAGAGCAGAGCCGAAGCTCTCACTGTGATCGCCACTGTATTTTATTCACAGCAGCTCCCCAATTGTCCTCACGATGCTGGGTCAAC
>JAGDQP010018386.1:21801-34919 GCA_022664845.1 Lepisma saccharinum | reverse complement strand
GCCTCTCCCCGAAGGGAGAGGCCTCATCCACTAGTGGATTGAATATGGCTGTGATTTATTATATATAGATAGATAGATAGATATTAACAGGGTATTTCCTCAGTCACACCAGGTAAATGCCGGAATGGTCTCTTCAACTTAGACCCTGGATGACGCCTTCCCGCATCCTTATCCGTCCCTGAACCTCAAGATGCCTGAAGGCCATAAATAAAACTTCAAATTCAATACACATATTAACTCATTCATAACGACGTCTCGGTGCATGTTGGTCTGAACTTACGCATTCTTAGGCAATGTCTGGAAATCCCCTGCGCTCCTATTGCACAATTTCGGAATATGCATTTGTTTAGATAAAGCAGGTTTGAAGTCTTGAAGGGTACCATGCCGCCTCAATGATATCATTACTGGTATTGGAAATATCAAGCTTTAAACTTCATTTTCCTACTCTTTCGGCTGCCTATTGCGCCGAAATGAATCATTTGTGCACCCTCGATGGTCCATCCTTTCATTCTTATTTTCATGTCGGTGTTATTTTGCAACACCCTTTATATTGTATCGTGTATTGCAATTAAAAGTTGTGTGAGACCAGGCACACATTTAATAGCACATAAAATAACACAATACGAATACTTTAAATACACAATTTAATTAAAAAAAAAAAAAAAGTGGAAAGCTTACCAGAGCACGTTTTTATAGACAAGCTGCACTACTTTTCACGCGGTCAAAACGAGCTCCCTCAGGAGAATACAAATCCCATCCCAATGGGTAAAATTGACACTATTTTAGAACCACTATACGCAAGAGTCAAAGGGCGGTTAAAGGACTGTGCTAAATAACCCTTCGCGCCCTACAGACTTGAGCCAACTGTTCATATGGGCGGATGATGTAATTTAATAGGTGACGATACAGATGCACTACAAAGTAACACTGATGTCTTAGTAGAAGCTTGCGATCAGATAGGTCTATAGGTGAACGTAGAGAAAACAATACAATGATATCAAGCGTATGCAGGAAATAGAAACTTAATAATTTGGAATGAGATCATAGAGAAAGTAAGCACATTTAAATATTTGGGAGCATATGTAACTATCAAGAACGAGGTCATCGAAGAAATAAAAACGCATGTTTCTACTCAATCCAGAAACTCCTAACCTGGCGATTCATGTCAACAAAGCTGAAAGTAAAAATATACAGAACGGTTATTCTGCCGGTTATACTTTATAGTTGCGAAAGTGGGAATACGATTATGGCAAATGAGAATAACTTGCGGGTGTTTGAAAATAAGGTTTCGAGAAAGATATACGGGACGAGATAACCGGAGAATAGAAGAGACCGCATAATAAAAAATTTTACACACTGTATGATTCACCGGACATTATACGAATAACGAAATCACGACGGTTAAGATGCACAGGCCATGAAGCTATATGGAGGAAAAACGAAGATTATATTCCATCATGGTTGGTAAGCCGTTGTGGAAGAGGTCGTTAGGAAGACTGCGATGTCGTTGGGATAACAATATTGGAAGAGATCTTCATTCATGATGAAAACTGGCTTGATCTTGCCTAGAATCTAATCCAATGGCGAAAAATTGTTACTGCGGCGATAAGAAAGTTAACAAGACATAGGATTCTTTTTTGGATCTCTTCTAGAAAAATAAAACTTGAAGTTTTGGCTCCTCGCTATGGGAGTTCTAGCAAATTGTCGCACTGTAACATTAAAAAAAAAAAAAAAAAAAATGTTGTGAACTTCCGACTACAGTCCATGTTACTGAATGATGTTCGTACTTTGCTGCGACAAACTACTTCAGACGCACAAGCTTTCTTTAAGCAGTGTTTTTTCTGCCAAGTACCAAATTCACCGCCATTTTTGCCAGTGAAATCAAAAATGCTCGCCTTTTCCATATATTTTTAGTTTTCCCCTTCTTTTTTTCTACATATTACGCACAAGTCTTACCTCACTAAAATATGTAAGATAAGATAGGCCCTGAAATGAATTTTATGAGTGATAACAGCGCTTTAGCTTACGCCCGTCCCGAACTAAAATGTGTGTTCCTGTTCCTAGTTTCCAACGAGGTACAACTCATATAGCTATTATAATTAGGACCATGAGAAGAGCAGTGAAGTTAAAGGTCCTTGACTTTCATAAAAAAAAAAAAAAAAATCTAAAGGTTTAAGATAAGGTGGAAACACTGAGAAATGGGTTGCTTGTGAAGCTGGAAACCTCACAGTTATTTCTCTAGGGTGCCAAGATATATGTATCTCACAACTTTTCCAGTCCCAAACTGCACCGACTTCCAAAATATTATCTAGCGAAAAGGTTAAGGTGTTCCAGTGTACATCTAACTTGATAGGAATAGCTCCACGCTTGAAAAAGTCTAAAAATTTCCATCGAAACGTTGAGTATTGAGATGTTCATCTTAAACTTTATTGATGACCTTCAGTTCTCTATGTCCCAGGCCCGGATAGGGATGGGGAAAGAGTTTCCCAAGGTCTAAATTAAAGTTAACATCCGGCATTTGTCAGGTATGACTGAGGAAAACCTGTCAGGATGGCAGGTCGCTGCTATCGAACCCAGGGCCTCTCATACGCAAACCCAACGTTCTACAAACTAAGCTACGGCCGCTCGGTTTAAAATGTTAATATTTTATAATTTTATATGTTACAAAATTTCTACAATGTCCACAATACATGATGTTAACTATATGTAATAACGTTGTGAAGTGTTAGCGGAAACTTTGACTGTAATTTACTATGACAAAATATTTTGGTGCTGCCATAGACCTCATAATAGATAGACTTAGCATATGAGATCTATGCAAGAGCTAGCTAGCGGATGAATTCAAAATCACGTGCTCCTGTACAAAATCCCACTAGTTTTAGCGCAGTCAGAAATAGGGAAGCGTGCTAAGTCATCTATTATGGTGCTGCACTGTCCCTGTCGCTTTTCTCATCTTCTGTAACTTTGTTTCATTGAACGATTACGTGTACAATCGCTACAGAGTTAATCTTTTCATGAGGAGATCCCTACCAAATTATGTTCCAATGGTGTACACAATTAAAGCAATATTTGTGAAAAGTGACAAATATTGGTTTTAAAACGTCGTATCTATTCTTATGTGGAGAGACACAGCTAACTGTAGAAATGAAGACATGGCAGTAACTTCAGCCCCAAGCTGTTGAAACAACGTTCACTAAAGTAGACAAAGGTGTTGCTTATCAGTGATTGTGAAGTAAAGACGATACTTAACAGCTCAGAAGTGGGTAACAGAAGGTGGTTAAATTACTATTTACGCTGGAGTCATTCGAAGGTTTGAAGCTGGACAGTCACCAACCGAAGTAGCCAGACGGCTCACTGGCTAATCACCCAGCAATCAATCGTCTATGGTCGTCAGTAGTTAATCACATACCGTTTAGTGACATATCCAGAGGGCCACGGACGTCCAAGAGTTACATCTGGGAGGGAAAACGCCACAAATTTTTAATTTTATTTATGACCCTTATGCATCTAAGGCTCAGTCCAGGATAGGGGAAGGGAAAGGATTCGGGAAGGTGTCGGTCAGGGCCTGTGTTGAAGGTGCCATCCCGACATTTTTCTGGTGTGAATGGTCGGCCGTTGGGGTCGAACCCAAGACCTTCCGAATGCTGCGCCAACGCTCTACCACTGAACTACGGCGGCTCCGTAATAAACGCCAGACTCTACAATTAAAGTATCGCTCATCAACTGGCATCGGGCCTCGCTGCTGCAACAGAAAGCCTAATTGTGTTCACACGGTTCGGGAAAAGTAGAATGTATGAAGGGTGAGAGGTAGTATGTGGCTTTGAACATTGCTCAAAGGAAAAATCTTCTGCAATGGAGTCAAGATCACGCCCATAGGAGAGATCAAGATTGGGCGCTCGTATTATTTAGTGATGAGCCGTAGCTCAGTCTACAATCTGATTCTCCACGATGCATCATTTAGAGAGAACAGGGAATAAGGTATAATCCTTCCAACATAAGCGAACGTGATCAATACGGAGGTAGTGGGGTAATGGTGTGGGCTGGCATTAGCAGCACCGGACAAACGACTCTGCTCGAAATCGCCAGGATGAATGGACAAGGTTTAACTGCTACAATGTATCGCGATGACATCTTGGTAGTATATGTGAACGAGTTTCGGCAACATATAGGAGAAAATTTCCTTTTGATGGATGATAATGTTCGACCTCATAGGCCTGTATTTCTGAACGAATTTTTGAAAAGTTACAATATTGCCCGTCTAGACTGGCCAGTGCGTTCATCAGATTTAAATCCAAATGAACAAATGTGGGACATCCTCCAAGGCGAGTTTCACGGCCACCAATGTCACTTGAAGCTCTCAGAATAACTCTGCATGAAGAATAGAAGCTCGGCCACAAGATATTTTTGCTACACTTGTTCGCAGTATGCCGCGTTGTTATCAGATTTGTATCGCTGCTAGGGGTGATCAACCCTATTAAGCTCCATTTTGGGGATAATTCACCTTATTTTGTTTTCTGACCTTATGATAAGTGACTTGTAATCCTTTGCGATATTGTAACCATGCGATTTAAGTGTATTAGGAATTTTTCAAGTGTAAATCCCTTTTCTTTCCAGTTTTGATTTCGTTGTATACCATACAAACATATGGATGAGAGACCAAGCGTTTCATTATTTTTTTTCTGTGGAGAGACTTTTGTTCTGCTTCAATTATGGACACTAATGTAAAACAGCTGATACATTTGACAGGTGCGTGGTTAAGAGTTCAAGGTTCGTGTGGATAGATTGAAAAGAGTGGTTCTAAGCCCACGTTAACAAACACTGTAGGTACCATCCTTAAAAAGTAACCAGCTTGTTTAGGAAGTTATTAATTCAATCAAAACCTCACAGGAGAATGTTACGTATTGTATGAATTTGGGATGTACTTGAATATTAGTAGCGTAATAATTTGCCAGCAAAGTATCTTAAATGTGTGACACGATTGAAAGGGTGGTTTCAGCGTTCCTATAAAATGTTTGGAGTGTGATGACAACTACGGGAGAAACTGTTTAAATTAAGGTTAATGGAAAGCAACGATCTCCAACAAAAGATGGCATCTCCGTGTAAGTCTAATGTATATTTATCGTTGTACGAAATTTCAATGCTGCTCCTACAAATTCAAGTATAGAGAGTTCAAACTTTCAGGGAACAAAGTTCATAACCAATTCAAAGTTGATTGTTGTTGTTAATATTAAAACTTATAACTATCAAGCTCTTTCAACAATGAACAAAAAAAGAAAATTAAAAATCGGCATTGATCGAACTCTTGAACTGGTTATGAACTTTCTTCCCTGAAAGTTAGAACTCTCTGGGCTTCAATTTGTAGGAGCATCATTGAAATTTCGTGCAACGATAAAAATATATTAGACATATACGGAGGTAGTGCTGCCATCTTTTGCTGGAGTCGTTGCTTTACATTAAACTCAAAGAATCGAATCTTACTTGCGCGCTACTCCCCTCTCGCAGATGTAATACTCATTTGATCGTGACAGTATTGAGAATAACTACATTCGGATACATTATGTTTACTTATCCGGGTGACAGAAAGACAATCAATGGGCCACAAGTCTTGACGCCACATCCGGTTGGTTTCCATAGCAGCGGTGGAGGCCTAGTCTAAACAAACAGTAAGTTTGATGGCAGAGAGGTACAAAAATCAGTTGTGGAAATTAATGTCTGTTAATTTCTTTCGAAGTGCCGATTATTTCGGTGACAAGCCGAAACTGATCGAAAGAGGAGAAAATGCTGTGTAGTTCAGTCATGTACTTTTACTTACATACGACCCAGATTTTATGTACATTCAACCGAAAGTGCAAGTTAATATGAACCAATGAAGTTGTGGTGAATAGGAAATCTTTATTTCGGTAATTTATGTTTTTTGAAATACGTAGAAAAGTATTATTATCTTCTCGAGAACTTAATTCATGCTATACCTTGGATACACTACGTACAATATTAATTGCTCCTTTGTACTCAAGGTACAAGGGTTTTATTTTAGTACTAGTATGTATCTTCTTTAGTGTGTATCCTTAACTATAACCGAATTAGTAACTTCAGTTTAAGCTTCCTATATTTGATTAACCCTTATTAATTTAATAAAGAACTCCGCAATCAACGATGAATTCCATTCCACGTATTCAAAGACATTGCGTGAAATTTGTTCAAGGCTTCTTCCACTTCCTTTTCTGGTTTTCGTCCATTGGAAACAGAAATAGCGACAAATCTCTCATTGTAATGATGACACTTTGGCACGAATCACATAACCATAATGAATTGCTGATTATCGAAGCAACACCACAAACCTAATGCCAAACATCTGTTTGTTTAGACTGTAACATAGTGGGTTACCATGGCGACTTACTGGATGTGACGTAAGACATTAGTCGCCCAGTATCTGGATGACGGATACCGGAGTAATGAATATCGGGCTAAAATATCCTACACAGCCAGTGGAAAGCCGCAGCTTTTTACAAAAGCATATCTTAATAGAACATACGAAAGGAACGGAAGTGGATATTGGGGGAAAGAGTAACATTTTAGTTTTGTTCGTTATTAAGACACTCATATATTCTCAATACAGAATAATCTGCCATACAAAAGTCTGATATCACAAGCTTTTGGCCATCCTTACATATTATGTGAGACCTACTTAGACAAGTTTTTTCAGTGCGAATGGTCCCGGGTTCGAGTCCCGATGGGAGCTCTGGTTAAATTCGGTGTTGATTCAGCATCCGGGGTGAGGTTACTTAAATAAAGAAGTAGCAGACTCCGGTGACAAGAGCCAGAAAAAGCGGGAAACAACACCCAATTAAAAATAAACCGACTGGAAGTACAAGGCAAAATTTGGGCTGAAGCGCTATTTGAATTTATGGCCTTTAGGCATCTTAGGCTCAGACTGGGAGACAGGATGTTGGAAGGCATTCGATCTGGTAGCTCTATTAGGTAGGTACCATCCCGGCATTTGCCTGGTCTCATTTAGGGAAAACCCTGTAGAAAACCAGGACAGACGGGCGCTGGGCTCGTTCCCAGGGCCTTCCGAATCTTAGCCAACGCTTTACCAACTGAGCTACGGCCGCTCGGTATGGAGTTTAGTACTTAGATGTTATTCAAGCAGTCTGTCTGTAAAGATGACCACCAGTTGGTGGGAATTTGGTCTGCAAGAGAAAGATCTCTTTTCTCCGGAAGGATTAATTCTGTTATAGAAACTTAAAATATCCTCGCATATAAAACTTCCCCAAAACCAAAGAATTTTCCCCCGACTGCCCTATGAAACACAAAACGTCGACATTAATGACCAAATCAAGTTTTATCTTGGAAAACTGTAGCTACTCTTTTGACTTACTAATGACGACAATGATTGGTGTTTGCCTCGGATGCAGGCTTATGACCCAAAAATAATGGGGCAAGACTAACCAAGGGTGGTTGCCATTGACTTCTACCGGATGCTAATAACCTCTTTAGGACGAGGTACACAGTTTACAGCGGAATCCGAATACCTACGTTCAATGCTCGAACCGCGAATACTTGATTATAAGGAGCCCAGCGAAATCTGGCATCTATCGAGAACACCTACTACCGGGTAAAATAAACACGTATGTCCCCTGTGGTGGAATAGTAACGCTCGCCGTCTTGTAATCAAGGAATCCAGAGATCGATTTCCGGTGGGGGATAAGTATTTCGGAGGCCATGTTAAACTGTAGGTCTCGTCCTTAGAACATCATCTTCGTCCAATGGAAGACAATGACAAACCACCTTGTCCAAGGACCTTACGGTCAGGACCTGCCTTCGGGCAGAACACCCATCATCATCATCATGTTGAATTATCTATCAAAATGTTTACTCAAGTGCATCCCCAAATGCTTAACATTGAATAAATTATTCCCAAGGTAATCAAAAAAGGATTATTTATGTGATCTTGGAAGTATTATATGAAAAAGAGGCAACTTCTGTGATGAGGCGCTTTTAGAAACACTACATTCAATAACGATGGTACGAGAGAGCACAGTGAAAACAGAATGGTTGATGAACATGGCAGAACGAGGCTTATTGGTGTAATTTATAGGTATTAACTTCCAAGGAAATTACCTGACTTATTTTTTAAATAATTTTCCGTTCCATTCAGAATAGTATTACTGATTTATTTGTCTGAATGACAGAAAGACGACCTGAGGACTTCCACGAATTACGGTAAATCTGGTTGTATAAAGGTAAGAGGTTTTTAACTATTTTCTCACGGACTTTTTCGCAGTGTTCCCTTGCCTGGCGCTCTGAGGTGCACTCAGCCTTCTATCAAATTGAGTACCTGTGCGTCCTTGACACCTTGGGAAGGTAAAGGCGGTCGAACATGAGATTGACCATCCCACCTCAATTCATACCGTACGTCGGAAACATGTGAAGCGCTACCTCCGCATCCCCACGCGCCGCGTATCGCACAAGGATCACTTATTTTACTAGTTCCATCACTCACAAAAATGGAACTCCTCCATTGTAATAAATTCTCAAGCTTTGTTAAAAAAAAAAAAAATAACATCTCAATTAAAGAAGAAGAAAAAACATAACTTTTGTTCGCGTGGCTTTTATTTTTGTCTTTTAGGCATATCAGACAGGTGAGAATAGGGTGGAGGAAAGGATATTGGGAAGTTGTCAGAAAGGGCCTGGTTTATAGGTACCATCCCGGTATTTGTCTGGTGTGACCGAGAAAATGACAATTTAGGATGGGCGGTAGCTGGAATCGTTCCCAGGAGCTTCTGATTGCTAAACCAATGTTCTAGCAATTGAGCTACGCCCTTCTGGAATATAAATATTATCTGCAGGAATCGGATTTTTATTGGTACAGGGTAACCAAATATACCGCAACACGCATTCCACACCCCTTTGTTTTCCTCTAGCGTTGCCATTTACCTCAAACAGGAAAATTATAAAGTGATAAGATATTCGCTGCACTCAGCTGCTATTGAAGTGAAAAGTTGGCTCTCAAATACGTTCGACGTTAACATCAAAATGTAGAAACGTTAGGGAATAGAAAACAAGAGAACAGTCAGGGTTTCCAAACGTCTCTGTTAGTCGACCAAGAGCAATGGGTGGCAGAATCTTCATGTTATGGACAGTTACATAAAACAAATTATTGACTCATATACTCTTATTACAAACGTGCCTATGACTGTGCCACATCAGGAAGTTATTACAGTCCCAGGCAGAACTAACATCATTGAATTTAATTTATCGCATTCCTTAAACAAAACACTGTTCTACATATATACATATTTAAATCCTCAATGACCGGACGGGTCTCTATGAACTCACTCCTCCAGTCCAGTCACGTTGTTTTACTAAGTATTCCTACATCTAAGTTTCAGCACTGAAACAACATCGACAAATGCCAATTTCCGTGTCCATAACCCAACCAACGCTGCCACTTCTACACCGTTGCACTTGCTTTTACCATCACATCCTTTTACCGCACTATACACAAACATTCACAAGGATAAACTCTGGCTGCACAAAATGATCACTATCACGGACACGCTCCAGAATGAACCAAGTAGCCCACTTACTTCCATTGGAAGTGCACACTGCCCACTATCACTGGAGATGGAGCCACTCTGCCCGCTGGTCAGCAGCAACCCACTGTCGTCACTCAAGGGAAAGGCTTCCGACCAGGTAGAGCCTGTAGGCGGGGACTCCATCCTCAGCGCTCATCTCACGGCATTCTCACATTGAACCACACGCACTCACACAAAATCTGAAAGAAAAAGAAAAATAATGATTTACAGATATGATAGTGTTAAAGTACCTACATGGACTATTTTAGTAGGTATATGCAATTTTAGTATATTTTAGTTCAATGCTTACGACCGCTGACTTTGAATAAGCACTGGAGAGGCGCCACAGGTTCGAGTTCCGATCACGCCGGCCAACGCGACCAAAGCTTCCCTTAGTTATATGCGGCGATTGCCTGGAAGGTACCTTCAAAAGTCCCTGGCGTTATTCTTCAGGCACTCTAAGGGCCAGAAATGATCAGAATCCCAAGCTCCACAATTTTTTACAGATATTTTGAATTATAACAATCCAGATTATTACACTAATGGAAAAGCACACAGACACACAAATTTTAAACAACAAAACCTAACATTTTACGTGTGTTTCCATCTACTTATTCAATTATCTATTAAATATTTCTTTAAGTAAATAAGCAGAGAGTTATCAGGGCCACGTAATTTACAAAAACTGTGATTCTTAGTTTGGATAATCACAAATTGAAAAAAAAAAAAAAAAAAAAACACCTGTAACATCAATATCAACCAACAATTCACGAAAACTGCATAGCACATAAAGTGGAAGCCCTAATACGTAGACTCCCTTTTCCAGTTCCAGTAACAAGCTACGGACACAAGTTAAGGGTAAAAACCTAAGCAAAGGAATTAGTAACACAGGCTACATTTAAGGGGCATTTTTGCGGTTTAGAGCGATTTCTTCAAACCTAACCTGTATGTATAAAATTCAACTGACGTTCGTGTATGACTTAAGAACAGCTAAACCGATTTCAACCATTATCCCATGATGATAGCGAGGACTACGCTCACCATTTTAGGTCCGTTAATAGTTTAATCAGATTCCGAATTAGTTAAGTGTCCACTGACTTCCGAAACCTTAATGTATACTTTAATAGAACGCAAGCTGAATTTATTAAGTGTGCGTTCGACGGTCCCATATAAACACAATCCGTGTTTACATTTTGAAAATTAAGGGAAAAAACAGTTTATAAGAGTGCTTTAAAGAGCTTCTTTTAATTTCACTTCCTCCTCTGTCTATTTTCTCCATCTGCCCACACTGTTAATGGAATCTATCTGTCTGCCGTGAGGATTTGGGAAAACAGATCTTTTGATTTGGAGAGAAAAAAAAAAGTGAAATATCCAGTACATATTTCAGCCTACCACTTCACAGCCCTTAAACTGGATTAGTACAACACATCTCTATAAATGTTGTGTCTTAACCTACATGAAACCAAGCCGCCGTAGCTCAGTGGTAGAGCGTTGGCGTAGCATTCGGCAGGTCGTGGGTTCGATCCCCGTGGCTGACCAACCTGACTGAGGTTTTTCTAGGGTTTTCCTCAATCACACCAGGCACCTTCAACATAGGCCTTGGCCGACACCTCCCCGACTCCTTTCCCTCCCCTTCCCCGGCGTGGATCTTAGAAGCCTAGATGAAGTTGGTAGTGTTGGTTTCACATTCGGAAAGTCCTGGTTTCCTATCCAGCAACCAGCCATACTGACAGATTCCTCCAGTCACATCAGGCCTTCACACCATCTTCTCTATCCTATACCGGCCTGAGCCAAAAATGCCTAAAGACGATGTCTCGAGGATAATTACAACTAGTAATTTTAAAGACAGTGGAAAAGCACAAAGAATTGAAGTAGCATTCCTTATATTTACTTCCAATTAATAAATTAGCATAATTATAAGATAAAATGAATTTTATGGGCGGTATCAGCACTTTGGCTTACGCCCTTCCCGTAACATAATATTACACTCATTAATAACGCTTAATAAGCTTCAACTTGTAGTGACGAATCATTATATTTCGTGATAAATATAAGAATTTTTATTATTTTCACTTCTGAAAAAAAATTAGTGGCTTTCACGATAACTGCCATAAGCTGTAAAAACGGTCTCTAAATGTGCAGACATGCTTGCTCCCTACTAGATTCAGACTGAATAAAAATTTCACAAACACCAGAAATTCATTAGCGTGAATCTCCTCTATCAAAACCAAAAGAACTTTTTATGGATCTAAAAAAGACACAACGCACAGAATTTGCTCATTTTACTGGCAGTACAGTAGCAGAGAAATCCCAAGTTTCCAACAAGCGGAAGGCCTCATTTCGATTTCTCACCACTCGAATTTTCTGCATAGATAAAGATAGTCAACTTAATTCTGCACACGAAGACTTCATCAAAATTTTGTTATGCTACTGCTCACACAATTTCACTTGGTCAATCAAGGGAAACTCGCAGAGACGAAAGTTACCAAAGGTATCCAACCACGAGCATCACGGATTGGATGCGTGATATTATTGAGTTCCAATATTCGGTAAGATTTCAGTCAGTTATACGACAATGGTAACATGTACTCGCTTTAGCTGCTTACTAACTCATATACACAATACCACCAGGAAACACATATTACCTCAAAGAATGTGGAAGCGAAAAAGGATGAGACTGTGGCTCAGCAAACAAGGGGAGAAAAACTCTCAATAATCGTGGGTAACCAATTTATTCCATTGGACCTGGTAGCCACCGTACATTCCGGAAGGGTCCACCCTATCAGCTACTGATTGAAGGGGAATCTTTGCTAGTTGTTAGAAATAGTAAAACAATCTTGCTGGTTTTATTTATTACCATTTGCGCTCTAGTACACACACACAAAAAAAAAATGTTTATAATGCGACAGTATAAGGTTGGGTTATAAATGTGATCTTTCATCAGTTGAAAAAGAGAGAAATGCAAGTTAAAAAAAATATATCCTAAATTACACTGAAAATGCATAGAACAATGGAAGATACTGAGAATACTACTACTACTACTACTCATTTAAGTGATTTTTCCATCTCATCGGATGCAGAACCTACAAAATATATGCCTGTCTCCCATACAAAAAAGAATTTAAGTTCCAACAATTCATATCCTCAGTAGATCGTAAGTTCGATTCCAGCGGCCAACCATCCTGCCTGAGGCTTATTCAGGGTTTTGCCTCAGTCACACCATGAAAAATACCGGGATGGCACCTACAATATAGGCCCTGGCCGACACCTTCCAATCCTTTCCCCTCCCCTATCCCGCCCTGGGCTTTAAATAAAATTCATATCTTGGATATTTGAAACTGTTAACTATCCTTACTATTGTTAAACGCTCTATAGAAAACAGCTTAAAAAAGCTACATCGAACTTCGGAATATTGTTACAGACCACAATTTTTGTTACGGTTTTTAGCTTGATCCATCTCAAGTTATCTAGACTTCCGTGATAAAATTTGAAGAACAGAAGCTGTAGTCAGCAACCAATGTTATAGAAGGAAATAAGCTA
>JAGDQP010018386.1:0-18397 GCA_022664845.1 Lepisma saccharinum | reverse complement strand
TTTGGTATTGCGAGTAAGGCGTCGGAAAGCTGATCCAAAGGTCCCGGTTTCAAACCCTGGTGTTTACTTTTTACATATTTTCTTTTAAAGAAAATTAAAGTTATTTTCTTTTTTATGCAAATACACAAAAGGAAATTTAATAAAAGTTGTGATTTATAATATTAAAAGAGGTCACTAAAAACTAGGATGTGATGTATATAAACCCACCAGGGGGGAGGGTACGTCCGAAACAGAGATGGGCGGCGTTAGGCGCGGGGGGGTGGAGCCCCCGGTTAGAGGTGGGCATACGCAAAAGTACTGTTTACTCCAAAGTTCTGTTTACGCAAGTACTGTGTCGTACCAGAAGTGTTTCCAAATGAGCTCTCCCCAGACCTGAGACCCTGAAGTCAGTTCTGAAAAAAAATCTAGTGCGCTAGTCGCGTACTTAAAAAAGGGGGAGGCCTAGTTTTGCGTTGTAGTAATGACCTACTCGGAACTTTTGACGATAGAAAACAAGGAAAAAAAGATAAATGTTCATAATTACTTGACGAACAAGTGAATATATTTTCATGCACAATACATTTCAATAAATTAAAACACTAAAACCACCTTTTTAACGACAAAAATTACTCAAATCGGTGGAGCGCACGGTCATTTTATAATGCTACTAATGCCTTGTTTACATTACATACATCTTACCATGTTTAACGTTAACCCGAGTTCATTTTATTAATGTAAACGGTAGCGCGGGTTTCAAATTTAACTAGCGTCAACTTACGACGGTTATCTTGTAACGTTAGCAAGAAACGATTGTCTAAACGCAAGTTAGTTATTAGGCACGAATCACTTCGTGAGTTTATTTTTTTCATTATCGAATTATATAGTATAATAGTGAAATGTATCACTTTTAAAATATAAAAGAATGATGGCAGAACTAATCTACAAAATGTGACGTTACAATCAATTCATTTGCGTTCATTTTTTATAATTTAATGATTTCACGTGGTACAAGCTGATTCTTTACTCTACGGAAACATCAACCTGTTTCTTTATAGACAATGGTAGTACCAACACGATAACCAAGTTAAGTTCGGTAATCTGAACGCAAGTTACTTTTACCCATAAGTTTTACCATCGTAAAATGTTAGTAATCTAAACAAGGTATTATATTACGTGTTGAAGTGAGTCCATCTATTGACTTTGTGGCGAAGTTGGTTAAGGCGCGTATATTTAAGTTATTTTGATTTTTAGCACCGTCGAAGAAATTAGACTTTTTTTACTTTCGCTAAATGCAGTAGTAACTTGAATGTAATAGTTATAAATAAAAATGTTACATCTTACATGATATTTTACTATCATACATTAAAAAATTGAATTCATGTACGATGCGAATTCTAGTACTACGGGTACGGGAATTTACTTATAGTATGCGAAATGTAAATACTGAAAGGGAAAATATAACTAATGGGACCTATAGCTCACATGAGTTCGAACCACTTGTGTCCCTAAGTGAAAATATTCGTGCTAAACCAAAGTTTCCTAAAGGCTTTAATTCAGATTCAAATACCAAACTGAAAATATTGAGTTGAAACTTGAAAAAAAAAATTCAACGCCCGTCGTAAATCACATTTTACGATGATTCCAAGGTATTATGTACTTTCTACGAGTTGCCCCACCTTTCATATATAGGTTTTACATGTTGTAGGCTGTACAGTGTAGACGGACATAAATAGTATTCCTTTCGTAACGAGAATAAATTTGTTTTGCAATTTCAAGCATATACCCTAACCTTGAACGAACATAGGGCCTATTTATAAGAAATAAGAAAATAAGCATTTCCGTTGCCTTAATACTGAGCAATGTTCAACTGAATAGACAAGAATACAAATAGGAAAAGCAGATTTGACTTTGTGTTAATAAAACAACTTCTTAGTATTAGATTTACATTGAGTCGAGCGTTCTTTTTCTGTTTGGGATCCAGGGATTCTTCCAGATCCACGTTATTGGGGGGTGTACTCCTATAAATCGTAGAGTACACACTTTAACTTAAATATTTTTTACGTTTGGAAATCGATATAAACCCTGCAAAACTCTACTTACACCTCTTACTTCGGCTATAAGCTCCTAAACTGAAAATTCTGGCGGAATTCCCGCGATGCGATCTTTCCGAGTTTAAATCGGTCAGTTGAAATAATGTTACAATAACGCAGATATTTTACTAACAAAGATTTGGTTAGGTTAGGTAAATTCAAATTACTCGTTTGGTTCTTAAGTTGGCGTCCGTTTTGCGGCCATGTGTTTTCCGACCCGTGTGTTTTGCTGCAAAAAAAAAAGGGAACCGTGCGCTTTACGACCCTGAATTCTGATTCATATTCAAATGCAAATGTTATGCCTGTTAGCACTATGAACTAGTTATAATACTTTTTTGTCTCTTAATGCACAACTGCAACTCTGCAACACTGTCATGGGAATACTGCAAACCACTAGTAGTATAATCGTGCATCCTCAGTATTTTACAGGTTGCTAACTTAGGATAAAAAAATAAATTAATTCGTTACATAGGAATAAAAGCTGGAAACACTGTATCATTAAACATGGAAAGAAAAAAGACTGACATATGGAGTAAAATCCAAGTATTTCACGATTATACTACTAGTGGTATGCAGTGTTCCCTTGACAGTGTTGCAGAGTTCCAGCTGTTAAGTCACTCAAGATGAGACGTTAGTCACATAACCTAACAGTGAAACATTTTAGCTGGGTTCACGGGAGCAGGGACATGGAGGCTTGAGGGAAGATGACTCGAGGCGTTGCCGAGAAGAGGCAGATATATGTACTCGAAATTATTTTAAAGTTTTATAGGAGAGAGATATATAGTCAAATTAACCTACAATGAAAAGCGTATCGTACTAAAATACAGATCCTTGCTGCTTAAGAAGTTTGTCTTTTCAAATTACGTTTTACGTAGTGTGCTTGTCTGCATGACAATTTTTTTGTTACAATGGGAGAAAATTGTTACACAAAAATATTTTGATCATACTTCCAACTTTTTCTTTATTTCGAACGTATGGAAATTCTCTTGTCAGAATACCAGTTTTCTTTAATTTTCTCACAACTTTTGTTTTCTATTTTCTTAATTTCACATGATAAGATTTTTTTCAGGTAAAACAAGTTTGTTTATTTTGAACAACATTCATCTTATCAACATTCATTTTTATCAACATTCTTTTCTTACAATTCAAATTTCTTTCTTGTTTTCATTCTTGCAATTCAACTGGTTTGTTTTGATTATATCAGAATTATTTCTACCTGATAAGAAAAGTTTAAAATACAAATACGACTTTTGGTTTCTGCATTCCTCTTATTTGAAATCAAGTAGTTACATATGAATTTTCAATTCACACTTTACACATAAACAATATTATTTGGTAGGAACAGCATTCGAAGTTTACGGGGAGCTATCGGATAGTGTTGAATGGAGTTGTCGAGGATGACTGAACCTACATTCCCCCATAAGTGTTGATATGTGGAGAAAGCCTAAAATTCACACAGAGAGGTACAGAAGGAGTTGGTAACAGAAGCAATCAGACTGTTTCCCGTAATAAACGAAAAGAACCGTTTCATAAAGATTAAACTTTTATTAGACTCTTCTACAAATACAAATTCCGAATTAGAATGGCATTTTTCAAAACTCAAGTTGTGACAGTACATTATCCTAGTAAAAGTATTTCCTGAAACAATGTTGGATGTGGCAAAGTGTGGGAATGACTTGCATATGCTCTCAGAAAACACAGCATTCAATGTCCGATAAGGACTAAGGTATGTTTCCCGTCTTAACTGTTTGTTCAAAAATCAAAGATAAATACGAGACCATGTCGGTTTGCTTGCAGCAGGAAGGTGCAAACGGCGCTAGCAAAAACTTGTATGAGATGTCATTCAGAAAGTTAGGTTTACTAAATGAAACCAATACATCTATTTTCACTTGAGTTAATGCTGAATTTTCAGGGGGAGTCAATGAATGCTCGGTGACTACTGAATTTAAGTTTCCCTGTACTAATTCATGTTACTGAGGCAAAAGATCATAATAGACATGGGAATACTTTACACCATTCAAACGGTAAGGTAAAAGGGACTTCTTCAGAGTAATGGCATAACAGTTTGCCCTAAAATATTTGGTGAGAGGGCTACACAAAACTGAAGACAATAGGTGACAGACGACTTTCCAAGAAAACTTTTTATGACACATTACATTGTTCAGATTGTAGGTGATCTTTGCAATTTCACATTATTACATCTTATAACTATGTCCACTACAAGTTCTCCCATCATAAAGTATTCAGAATGTTCAATTGCTACAGGAAATTGCAGCGCAAAGTTCCAAAGATAATTACTGCCAATGATAAAAAACTAGGGTTAAGTGAAGATGCCTGCTTCCACAAAAGATTAAAATAGAAACGGGAAAATGGTTGAAAGTGTTTGACACAGCCAGATTTGTTTAAACTTGTATGGGGGAGCTTCCTGTAAACATATTTTCTTAAGAGTAGATTTAGTATATGAAACCAATAGGAAGTTTGTTTTGTCGGTCTTTCATTTAGTTAATGTTTGAAGATCACGCTTTAATGGTTTCTATATGATATCGGGCAAGAAGTCTCTGAGTCATGAAATCAGAAATTCTCCTATTATTTGTTAGGTAGGTTTGTATCTGTAGCTGGATGATAGCTAAGATCATGCAGCGAAAATTTGTATGCCAGATTAGCATGTATTGCCATGCCAACTTAAAAACTCTGTGCCGTGTCTTAAACTCTTCTTGGGGGTCCAAAAGAAACAAGTTCGTAATCAAAAGCTTATATTTGAAAGCTGTTATTGTCTCTTTCTCGTAAACTTTGAATCTTATTTTGTAAAAATAGTAATACAAAAATAATCTCCTAGACATTTGTGCAATGTCTAGTCATGTTATAATACTTCGTTTAAGAAGACAAATACTTGACCTAAATGTATGTTTTGTGTTCGAAATTACAACTAAGAGTCTTTAATACATTATTCGTATGAATAGTTTTTTAGGTTTCATTCAAGAAAACACGAACTTGAATATATATTTCATTTTTTATTTTCCAAAAGTATAGTAAAATATTCGTGTAAATTACTTCACCATTAAAGTTATCGAGGTTAACCCTTTTTAAAAATCTCGTCCTGATGTGAATGGAAACAATTGGACAGTTTCAGGTTGTTTTCCTGGGAAATTGTTTGTTCGCAAAAAACTAGTTCGACTAGTGGATGAGCAAATTTGTCACAGTAAAATGATTTATATAACAAGAAATTAGTCACATCTTTAGTGTAAAACAAAAAATACCTTGAATGCTCTTCCTTGTATTTATTTTGAGCACTTTTACAACTTTACAACACTTTTACAACTTTACAACACTTTTACACTTCACTAAGACAATATCTCACTTCATGTCTTTTTAGGAGATGTCTGAATGCAATGTAATATAGTTCTGAAAACAGCTAGCACTTCTATAGTTCACTTGTACACTTTCTTGTCATTTTCATTATATTAATAGAAATACACTTTAACTTGAAAAATTCTTTAAGACATATTTCACTTACAACAAGAAATTAAATAACTGTCATCGTTAACTCGGTTTGAATTCAGTTTGTGCACTTTTTATATTTGTCAATATAAATTCTAATACTTTAGAGTCCACTACACCAGCCATCTTGATCCTTTCAGTCATTCGAAGTCTGTTAGGATATAACTCAACTAAGGAAATGCTATTAATATTTATCCAACTCAGAGACTCCAACCTCCTGCAAATGAAGTCATCTTGATGCGCACTAAATCTACATAGTAATGTTTTCTCTTTTGGAAATATATTACTTGTCTAGGCATTAATACTTTCATATTGGTAAATATATAACTGCTTCATTTGACAATGGAACTAATAGTATTATCTTCTCGTTATTCCAAGAATTACAACTTCGACCTTCAATTCATAATTAGTTAGGTTAAAAGAATGTCTTGTATTGCTTTAAGTTTCTTGTGATGCACTTGCAAAAATCATCTTTAGAAAATCCGATTTCCTATCTTGGACAATTATTGTAGGCACCTCCTCGTTCGATTTCTCTACTGCATGATGATATGTTTAATTTCCTCTATTGCCAACTGGTGTCAACTAAAAATTCCAAAGTCTCTCTTTGTTCAGTACGGAATCCAGACATTTTGTCCCTGTTGGTCTAATGGTTAGAGTTCTTGTCTACTTTTTCTAGTGTTCAATTGACAAGTCACTACATAAAACGCCTTTCCTAAGCGAGGTATCTGTTGTGTATTATTTTGAGTAAATGTTAGCTTTATTTGTATGTGTTGTTATATTCAGAGTTCAACTTAGTTCTAATGATCTTCTTTCAAACAAAATTATAGATTCTGTAATGTCCATTCAGTTTTGTGTTTCAAAGAAAAAATGAACTTGATTAAAACCAAAACGGAGAAAACAGTTTGCTACCTAAACATTTTCTGAAATCTATACAGTACAATTTTTCTTTAACAACTTTTAAAAAGGTAGAATTGTTTCTGCAAACAAGCAAAAACCTAAAGCGCTTTTACGAAATGGAATACAAACTTTGTTACGAAAACTTTTTAAAGTGAAATCTTTTTTCTTACGAAAACGTTTTGCAAAAACAAAAAAAAAACATTTTTGTTACGAAATTTTTTGTTACAAATTTTTTATCAGGAATTTTTTCTTATGAATTTTTTTCTTACTAAAATTTTTGTTGCAACCTTTGTTTCTTACAATTTTTTCTTACGATTTTTTTGTAAAACAAAAAGTAAAAAACTTTCTTGTTTCACAATTTGCTTCTTATAAATTTTTTTCTTACGATTTTTTTCTTTCTTACTAAAACTTTTTTGTTATGAAATTTTTATGAAAATTTTTGTTCCAATTTTTTTGTTCGGAAATTTTTTTTCTTATGAAATTTCTTCTTAAGAATTTTTTTCTTAAGACAAATACTTTTTGTGAAAGTAAAACTAAATATTTTTTGTTACGAAATTACTTTTCTTAAGACAAATACTTTTCAAATTTTTATTTAATACTTATGTGAAATATTGTTTTCTAAGCAAAAGTTGTTAAAGGAGTTTGGAATAAAATCCCAATCAGAATTCTTGTTAACTTTTTTATTATAATATCCTTTTCATTGTACAGGAAAAGATAATTACTATGATTTGACTATGTATCGGTATCTTGTATTAGTTGTCTTTAAACAATAAGTTATACCAGTTGTTTTTATTTCAGCATTGTTTGTATCACTTGTCTGGAAAAGCATTACTGTTCATTAGGTTGTATCAAATCTGTAAGCACAATATTTTGTATCACTTGGAAAATGTTTGAGTTTGTATATACCTTACTTATGCACAAATAAAAAGTCCATTGTTAGTTCAAATCACTTGTTTTATTTCCTATACAAACACCAGTTCTTGTGTATACTCAAAGTTAGAAGGAGTAAAGATCTTTGTTAGTACAAGTCAATGGATGCAATGTATCTTTCACCCATAAGATTAAGCGGATTCTGTCCTTACATTGGGAATCTGTTACCGTCTTCTTGTAAGTCGTAAGAAATTTATGCAGCACATCAATAGAATCAGTGTGGGATTCAGCAAATTTCTAGTATATCTGATAGCAAACCAAGGGAGTTGTTAATACGTCAACCATACGACGTAGAATAGTTTCCTTGCTTAAGTTAACACACTCATGGTCAAAGTCAAAGGAAATATCGTGAAAGCACTCATCACAAATTATACTAAAGCAAGGTGTCCATTCTTCAAGACTTGACAGCACACACTCGACAGCCACACCGGCAAAAGTACACTCACAGCTAGCCATTGTTTCGTAGTTCAATTTCAGCAGACTAAGTCACAATCGAATCGTTACGGCAATTTATTGACTTCATGAACCAACCAGATTATTTAAATTCAAATGACGTCATTACCTAGTATGGTAGAGTTTCTTTGCTTAGTTCTTGTTACAACTCTACAAAATGCTATTTTGTTAATAGAGCCTAGGGGTTATACATGCCAGCACGAGACGAGTGTATTATAGATGGTGGTCAGCACTTTTAAAAGCTTTGTAGTCACTAAGCTCAGGTTTGGATACTCCTTTTGCACTCCGCATCCTATGAGGTATGCAATCTAACAATACTAGTAAGAGAGTTTGGCTCTGGAGATGTACTCTAAAAATGCGAATATATCAGACAATAAGAAAACTAGATTATATTTTATTAAAATAATCGATGGTTGGCAAAACTTTAAAATTGCATGAGTTGGCAACTCTTGTTCACGTTCTTGAATTACTATACATATGATAAAGAATAACTTACTAAATTATTTTAAGATGGAAACCCTGTTAAATATAACATGGCAACACTGCTTGTTCAGAAATGTCAGCTGGCCGTGATATTCTTTCACAGACTCTTTTCCCCCACCTATCTCCTACTCTTTCTGTTTCAAGCAAACATATGGTAGCAAGTTGTGGGAGCAAAGCATGGACTTCCGGTGTGCAGCGGTAGTTTCTCAGTGTGTGTGTGTTTCTGACGGGGTTCTGCAAAAGTTGGCATATGCGGGGAAATGTTCTTGCATCAAGCGACAACCATCACCAGTCAAGTCGCCGTAAACGTAGGAAATATTCTTTCGTCATACTACCTAAGATTCTGCCAGGGAAAGATATAAAAGTAAGTAAGTATAATTTCTTATTACCAAGTCCATTTGTCTTTATCTCTCTTACAAAACACTATACATAGAGACTATACCTAGTTTAATTCATTAATATGTTCAATACAAGTCTTAGTTCACCTAAATGGATTCAGAAAAGATAGATTTATCAATCCATGACGTATAATCGAAATCTACATTGTGATTCTGAAGTCAAGCACTTGAATTGACACAACAAACAGTCCAATAGACCTCATTTTCTTCTTACATTACGTGTTAAATGTGGTTTCAAACAGTCTTTTTTGGCTACAATGAGTCCTTTCTAACTTTCATTTCATTCAAATACTTCAAATACTGTTTGTCTTCTTAAGGAAGTAGTATTTTCAGCCATAAGGTACATGCAAAATCGCTATATAGTCATAAAATACATTATAAAAGATTCTCGCTAAAATCATGTTCAAGCTACTTCAAACGAGCACTTTTCTCCCTATATATTGTTCTCCATGCATTAAAAGTAGTCGGAATTATGTATATCCATGCTTTTCGCCTTCAAATACGCGTTCAACCTAGTTTAAATGACCGTTTTCTCGTTACATATTGACTAAATGTGGTTCTTAGGAGTTCTCTTTGTATTAATAAAGCGCAAAATATAGACAATTTTGATTTACCAACCTTGATTTTTCAATTAACATGTAATTGCACAAGTATATATCCTGAGAATAATTTCTACATTCCATTCTGAAAAGTCCCTCACATGAGAAAATCTAAGCAAACAGTGCCTTCATACCATAATTTTCGTGAAAATATAGTTTGTTTCCTTAATATTTGTGTTGGAATACCTATTTCAATGTCCAATATTAACAAAATTGCATTACACATGGTCAAATTCAAGCATTCACCCCATTTTCATATTCAACTATTTGTTTTGGAACAAGTAATCTCCAATATGACGTTATTTTTGTATTTTCGGGTTTCAAAAGTATCTTAAAGACTAGGTTTCTGCTTAAACTAATGTTCCGAATATCTCTTTCGTAGTGCCTACTGGTAAATAAGAGGCCTTGATTCCCCGAGTTTGGCATCAATTAGCCCTGTTTTCATGTTTTATTAAAGTTATTTCTACTTGAAATGTCACTTTTCTCGCTATATATTGACTCTACGTAGCTGCAAGAACTCCCTTCCTCATAATAAACACCGAAATAGTTGCCATTTCATCTGAAAAGTCTGCTTTAGAGACATCATAATCACGCTTGTCACTTTTTATCCTATAGATTGCCACCAAATAATCCTTTCCGAGGGTAAATCGATATAAAATGCAATGCAAAGACTCATTTCCAGTTGAATTATCTGCTAAATACGTTCTTCGAAGTGATAGTTTGATGTTTAATTCCTTATTTTCCTATATCAAAACAGGTGTTTTCTCCTAAAAACGTAAATGAATACTTCTTATACCCATGTGAAGCAGCAACTTTAACAGTTCAAAACAGTTGCTGGTAAGTTCTAGTTAAACATGCAGTCCGGAAGGCATCTAATACACGTTTTCCATTGCTTAAAGCAACAAACACCCGGTATTAAACTAAATTCAGATTTCAAATCTGGTTCAAATGCAACTCGTATGCTATTCAAAGGAATAATAACCCTGTATTAAGGTAAATTCTCTTAAAAGCGGTGTCTAAAATTCTGTTACATAGTTTTTGCATGCTCTCTGAGGCAATATGTACCTGATATTTCAAGTTAAAATAGTTTTGTACACATAAAATACACTTCTTTGTACACTTTTGATGCGGTAACTAGGCATATAAATAGCGTTATTCAGTAATTTCGGTTTACATTGGTTCAAGTCGCATTGTTCTACATGTAAATTATGTATATTTCATCGTCTCAGGACTTCAAATCTCATTCATCTATACAAATGGAGGTGTGAAAACAAGCAAAAACACTTCTTATGCAGAATAATCACACCTCTGTAGTAGAAATTATTCATAAAAGATGCTACTATTGTAGCAAATTCCTCTTATACAGGTGTCAAAACATAAAACGGCAATTCCATTACACAATGAGTAAGCATCTATAATAGTAAAGTATACAAATAAGGTAGTTTCGTTGTCTTAGTCTTGTCTGATTATACATACAATATTGGTTATAACCTCGTATATATTTATATTCATACTTACAAATAGACATATCCATATTATGTATACATATTTCTTCATATAAAGCTATTGTTAGATAGATTATCTTTTAATATTTATCCTAACTATGAAATATACTTCTCTTATTTCGTATCTAACCTCAGAGAATTCTTGTGTTTAAATATTCAGGAAGAGTTCGTATAAAAATCATGCATTTTTCTTACCTCGACGGAAACGTTTTCTACTTAGTCGAATCTTCCCGAACATTGCGAAAATTAAAACGATATCTGGCGCATGCCACAACAGATGGTGTGATCTGTTACGCAGAAACAATTAACGTCTGGCCAGAGACACCACTGTCTCCCCCCTCCCCAGTCGGCACAACCAGATTTCCTGTTCTCACGGCCAGAAGATTCCCATGCTTCTCTCTTAGGTCAAGGGGTTGAATCAAAAGGGCGATAGGTGAAGTTTTATGTCGGAAAAGTGACAACTTGTTAAAATTAATGGCCTACGTAGGTCAATATAGACCAGGATGGCACTTTATATTGGACTAATACCCAGACTGTGTTTATCCTCAACAAGTCAAAAACAATTATTAGTGAAGTGTAATTGTAAAGATGATAAAGCTACACAAGTGATGCATGTGTATGTACAGCATTTGAACTGTGGAACCCCCAATACATTCTTCTCTGTAAAAAGTGTACATTTTAGATGACACTAATCATGAGTGTACTTACTTTAATCGTGAAACATTGGAATCCTTTATATCAAAACTACTTAACTTCGTTATAACAAAGTTTGAAGTGTATGCTGTATGTAAGACTTTCCATCCAGACTTACCAGATGCTTGGAATCAATTTTCTTCTACTTTTGACAATCTTATTAGTGAAACCAGTAACTTAACATATTTCTGTACCTTATTTTTAGAAAAGGATTTTAACAATGGTTGGCAAAAAGCCTTGGGTGGTAATGTTGAAATTATTGAAACATAAGCATTATGTGAAGTGTAAGTATAATAAATTGGTTCATACCATATTATGTTCAATAAGATGACGTAGAATAAATATGTAAATCAAATATTTCTCGAAGTAAAATTATAATATTCTCGAATCATAGATTCTTGTTTAGCAGAGCTTATTGATTCGGCAATGCAATGGAAATAAATAATTAAAAAACAGTGTACTACTAAATAGTTTACGAATGTAACACATGAACCAGCAAAATAAATGTCCTGGAAGAAATCTACCTTTTTGTCAATGGTGAAAACAGTAACGTATACATTTGATATTGTTAACTGATATTTATTCGTCAGTGACAATGATATGATTGAATACAATATATTTCAAATAAATCAGGGTTAAATAAAACTTGCACTTATAAAATATATACATTTTTTTTTTATTTTTGTATGAATTTATTTTAAAATTACACCAAGAGTCGAAGTTATTTTATCATGTTCAATTTTCTTCGTTAAATATTGACTCCAAGTAATCGCAAAGCGCGAAATAAGACATATTTAATATACACTTGTGTCCGAGAAAGCTCACTCCACTATGGCATTAATGGACTATTTTCGAATTTCATTTAATCCCAAAAATTATGTTCTAATGTCTCTTTCAGCAAAATACGAGGCGTTTTGGGTGTGTTTACTTAAACAATATAATTTTGTTTCCTCGGGGTATTCACATTTGTGACTTTTTACCCTATAAATTCCACAATTGATTCTTTTCTACGATACATTACAGCTGAAAGACTATTTTCTACCTGAATTACATGCTAAAATGGCAAACACAAACATTCCTCAAAACATGGGTCGGAAGACGTCTCATACAAATTTCGTATGTTTTATTTAGCCATTGAAAGCAACAAACATCTGATATTAGGGTGAATTCTACTTAAAACAGTATTTTGTATGTCTTATTTAACCATGCAGCTGGAAAACGTCTCACATGCCGTCCGAAGGTTACATTATTTTGTTGGTTGTAACCCATATTTTGTACAAACACTACAGGGTCCGAATAATTTTGCTAGTCACTTTATGCTACAGCCCCGGGGAGTAATAGACATATTCAAGGTTTTGTGCATTCTGACGCCAGACGCGTGTAGACTAAGGTGGAAGCAAACATCACCAACCAAATCTGCGAGTTTCTCAATTCAAACCGCCATATCTTGGAAGCGACACCAACCTGAATATCATATAATTTGCGAGTTTCATAGTTCTGGGACCGAACCGCCATATCGTGGTAGTGCAGTGCCAGAGCAAGCAATGTTCTCCGAATGTAATTCAATATTCGTCCGACATTATCCTCATTGGGACATATTCCCAGCAGACGAATAATTATGCAAACCGCAATTTGTCGAAAGAAAAATATAGTACAGCCATAACCAATGGATCATAAGGGTTGGTGATTAAAGGAAATAGCGTGGAATTTCCCATTTTAAACCCCCTCCAATAATACAGCGGTCTGAAATTTTCTGTATGATCTATAAAATAGCACTGAAAGGCTGTACCGAACGTATACTTGTCGTCAAAAGACACAGAAAAATACTATTTCTTGTGTGTAATTGCTTACATGAGTTCTGCGAGTCTTGTGAATATAGTAGCCTGGTGACAGCTACAGAATAATAGAGTCATTCAAGTTTCTTGTTCATTTGACTGTAGACGATTGTAGACTAAGATGGAAGCAAACATCACCGAAGCCCGAAATGCCATGGACGCAACACCAAACTAAATAACATAATTTGAGGCTTTCATAGTTCTGAGACCAAAAGGACCAAATTCGAACCGCTATATTTTGGAAGCAATAATAGGTAGAAAGAAGTTGTTTTCAAATTCGGCATTACCCACCAAATAACGTATAATCTGCTAGTTTCTCATCTCTGCGGCTAATAATCGAAAATTCGAACCCCCATATCTTGGAACGGGTAGGTGGTAGAGAGAAGAAAATGTCATATTCGGCATCACCGAACCAAATTCCGACCTAACATTCTCATGACTAAAATAAATTGAATTTATAAGTTTTATTATTCTAAGTGCTAATAAATAGGCCGAAGGTGTGATTGAGACGTTATTTAGCAATCATTATTAACTCGCGCCCTTGAGATCAAAGTGAAAGTTGAGAACGTTCGGACAAGGTTTTCAGGCAAGTCAGCACGAGCCAGCACGTAGTGTTGGCACTTGGCACTGGGGTTAGGGTGACCAGACACATACAATCAAAAAAGAGGACATAGCATGGTGAAAAAGGAGGACAAAGCACAAAAAATCAAACATATTTGTCATTACTCTTAATTTAATCATTATAAAACTCTGACCTACATTTTGTTTACACATACTTATCAGATGGTCTGATTTTTAGCAAGTTTAAGCAGTGCAGACCTTACACTCTGCTTCATAATCATTTCTTCCATTCTTAAATGGCGGATATTTTCTTGCGAGATCATTAGTAAATTTACACTCTCGCTTCGGTATTTCGTGAAAATAAAATTTGCAGCGTGTGCGAAAATGCGAAACCGTAAAACACTATGCACCCAAGACAAAACCAAAGAGCAGTACAGTTATTGCCCAGACGATCTGCGTTTCCACTTGCCTGTAATCTGTGTCTTGGACGCATCCAATATATGAACATTCAGCGGGAAAGCAACGAATTAGAATGATGACTTGTGTAAAGTGACCGTGTTTCAGTTCACTGATCGAATACTGAACACGACAAGTCATGTGTTTTGGAAGTAAGAAAACAAATTATGATCATTATGAGTGAAGTGCGGAATCGTTATGAGTGAAATGCGGAACAATTTCATTAGCAGTATGTTCACTTTGGTCGATGGTGTACTCTCTCTCCAAAAAGTGAGGACATTTTCCAATTTCTCAAAAATCCGCCCGGACGCCGGACAGACACCGAAAAAGGAGGACATGTCCGGATAAAAGAGGACGTCTGGTCACCCTAACTGGAGTGCTAGGAGCTTATGTGTGTGTCGGTTTGTGCCGTGTCAGAAGATGTGAACATCGCAAAGTTTCGCTTCTCGTTCAGTGATTCAGCCAGACCCCCTGTGAGGGTTGTGAGGGGATGCGGCGTTGGACCAACACTTCGTACGACCAACAGCCTCTCAAGCATCAAGAACCGGCTTACGACCAACACCCCAGGGCAAAAATCTGTGTTGGTCGAACGCCGTGTTGGTTCAACGCAGGTGCCCCAAAAAATAATTTAAGATCATATTTTTTATTATCTTTTTAGGTTTTATATATCTGGGGCGTTGTCAATTTTATTGTTGGTCCAATGCCGTGTTGGTCCAACGCCGTGTTGATCAAATGCGGTATTGGTTCAACGCCGTGTTGGTCAAACGCCGTGTTGGCGTTAGTCTAACGCAGTTCAACCAATACGGCGTTGGACCAACACGGTGTTTGACAAACACTAATAACCGGTATATGGCCAATGACCTTACCAGCAGAGACATACTGGTAGAAACTAAATATTTTGCACAATGTGAAATGTAGCATTCTTGTAGAAACATTACTGAATTTTGCAAATTTCCAATGTATTTTTTTGTAACGCGCCGTCTTAAAGGCCAACAAGAACGTAACGAAGGGGGTGGAATGTTAAAAAAAAAAATTTGAGTAATGCCAATGAGCGTCAGATTAATCGCAAAACTAACAGAATTAATGATCCGATGCTACTTGCATGTGGCAGTGATTGAGACTGGGGCTACACCCTCCTTCCAATAGTCAGTTAAAAAGGACTTCACAGCCCTTACAGAGACTTACACTGGCAAAATATATATTTTTAACAAATAATGTTAAATTTGCAGTTATTGTAGAAAAATGTATGATTGTTTTTAAAAAATCTGGGATGTTATTTTGACAACAAAGGAGCACAAAGGGTTAGTTAGTAGCACAAAAAGTCAGTCGAGCGTCACAAATATTTCCAATTGGTGTAGGCGGAATGCCAATGAGCTTCAAAATAATCGGGAAGTCACAGAATTAACGCTCCGATGTTAATTGCATGAGCCAGTGTCTGTTTTGTTGGCTATAGAACCCTTGAAAGAAACAATTAAAAGAACTTCACGGTAAATATATTCAGCAGGGATATATTCACAGAACCTAATTTTTTGTACAATTAATGTGAAATTTAGCATTTCTATAGGTCCAAATCTTACGCCGGGCCGGACATTTTTTTAGTTTTTGTAACACTCTCTGTGCCCCTTCTAATTCGGTCTTGCCAACATATCCACGCAGATGTGAAAAATTCAGAATTTGTTTAAAAGAATCTCAAAATTCACTTTACTTTTGAGAAAAAAATAGCTTTTCACGCTATGGTCTTGCTGAGGACATTTACCGTGTCGTTTCTTAAGTGATTCTTGGAAAGGGGCTGCAGGCCTAGACAGATACTGACTTATGCAAGTAGCATAGATAGCATCGGAGCATTTATTCTATACTATTTGCAATTAATTTGACGCTCATTGGCATTCTAAAAAAATATTGATTGTTTATAACGCTTCCCTTTGTTACTCCTCTTTTCCATCGTTTAGGAGGTGCGTTGCCAAAATAACGTTACAGATTTAAATCATTCATATTTTTTTCACACTAATGCCAAATTTCATATTATTTATGTAAAAAAATAGCTTCTGTCAATACGTCTCTGGTAATTGCATTTATCATGGAGTTCTCTTTAAGTGACTTTAGAAGGGGACTTTAGCTCCTATACCAGTCGCTGGTATTACCACCCAAGAAAATGGCGGAGCACCCTCCTAGAAAGGTCCTGTAGGTTATGAAAATTTAGTTATTATTCTCCATAGCATGTAAACTGGTTACATGCTATGACATCGCTTCAGGTGCGAGAATTTTAAGATAACATTTTATAAAACATGTATTACCATATTACATTTGAACATTAATTTGTATATATTCTTACCTACCTCCTTTCATTCAGAATGTTTGTGTATTATTTTTAAACATTCCAATTGTCCAACATCCCTACTCTTGTCTCCCCTCTCTATATCAATTACTTCTTTTTTATATCCCTATCTTAGCCTCTGTCCCCTACCCTGTGTATTATAAGAATTATAAATATCGTAACTATTGGTGAATAAAAGTACAGAAAGACGAGTTGCAAATATAAATAACGTAGTTCGTCTTCAGTATCGGACATTTTCCCGTCATCCAGTTTGAATAGAGAATTTCATGTTATCCGTCACAAATATAAACGCATAAAATACATCCCGAGCATTGGATTACACTGGAAGTGGATAAACGAGTTTAAATATTTGCTCTAGAGTCTACCTATCGACACTAAGTAGTCACTCCATTATTACGTAGAGCTCGATGGTAAGCGCGTAATTTGAGTTCACGTTTTAGCCATACACAAAATATTTTTCAAATGGAGATAGTCTTTGGGATTTAGATGTTCCTTTGTCAGATTGTGTGTTGTTATAAACAGAGTAACATGGAGTTTTGTTTCGTCATAAGCGTTTGTCTTTCCCGATCGGGTATACTTAAAAGGGATTCTATTATCGTCTAATGTCATGTCGATTTAAGTCTTTATCTTGCTGCTTAACGTCAATACTTCTATCATGAACATATTGATTGAAATCATTTCTATTTACAAAACGGATACCTGTTCCGACATGTAGGCTTCCAGGGAAACTTCTCCCTCATCCCCCTGTTAATTCGCACAATGTGTTTCCGTACGTTTGCTGTATCTGACTTCGGTGAATTCTAGTATACTTTACAAACTTAGGTAGATCGTAGAATTTGCGTTGAATTTTTCAGTTACCACAGAGTTTGTGTACCCCTTCCAAGAATTTTTCCTGTGCTCCAGTATCCATTTTGTCACAAAGTGTCACGATGTGTTCACATTTATTATTGTTTTCTTGTATTTTTAGTGTCATGGGTTAGCAGAGGTTAGGTAAGGTCAGGTTCGCATAAACAGATAGAAATGTATTTTCAAAGAAAGAAACGAGAGTGTAAAGATAATAACCAAATCTGACCTTACGTAACCTACCCTAACCCATGGTAACTAATCTAGGATAATCTACGATTTATGCAAGTAAGCAATTATTAATAATACATATGAAGAGATAGAAATATATTTTGAAAGAAAAAATCTCGCACACGCCGAGATTTGAATCCGGGTCCTTTCACTCAACAAGCCGACGCCTTATACAATTACCCACGATCGCAGCTTGCAAATGGAGATTTCAAAGTTGTATACATGTGTTACGTAAAAATGCTACGAAATGTCATTTGCGCGTGCAGTGCTGTAGTCTCAGAATTTTTAAAGGGTATACGCTAAGTTTATGAATCTTTAAATATAGATCATGTTTCTATTAAATATAGGGAAGGAATCAGTTAATTTCTACAAAAACAAGAGAGAACACAAAATACTTTAATTATATTGTAGTGAGACAATAACAACTAAATTATATGCATAATTTGTTGCATTGAGGGAATAAGAAACAAGATGTTGCGACTTTTGCACAACTACAAAGCATCTATATCAGTTAAAATTCAGTTACAGTTCTTTATGTTGAATTGTCGACTCTGAAGGCAAGGCATACAAGTGAGATTAACGAATATAAAACAAAGTATTTCAGCCAAAGA
>JAGDQP010018385.1:1143-36655 GCA_022664845.1 Lepisma saccharinum | reverse complement strand
AAATTGTTTCTTTTGGTAAATAAAGGGTGCAAAAACACAGCCAAACTTGCTATGGTGGAAGAGCTTAAGAAACACTGAATTTCACCTGGTAGCTCCTCAATAATGTTTGAAAATTTCACTACTGAACTTGCTAAAATTTCAACGTCGTTTTTACAGTACTCTAATAATTCTTTCTGTATATTTAACTTATATTTTTCCTCAACATATTCTTGGTGCCATTGTTTAAGAGCTTGATACTCCTATTCGGCCTTCTAGATCAAAATAGTCAAAATCAGGAGTAAGATCATTATAATCCTGATTCTCATGAGTGTTAAATAGATCGGGATACTCTTTAAATTATTTTGTAATCCTAAAGTTTTGGGGAGCTTCGCTTATTTAAAACCCATGTACAGAAAGGCATCTCGGAACATCATTTTCTTACTACCCAAGCCCATTTCTACAATGTTTTGGCCCTGAGCAAAAATAGTCAAATCTTTGCTAAATCCTTTGTACACAAGTAAACTCTTTGCCGCCAAAAGCATGTTGTAGCGCGACCCATTATGAGAAAGCACCATGGTCTTCTCGAAGGAAGGACGCTCCACTAGTACATGGTTTATAAACTCTTTCAAGGATTTAAATGTAAAATCTCGGTTACCACCATTTCCGTCTTCCCAGAAACCATGCACGAAGCTCCAGATGCTTTACATATATTGCATCTGTACGTGACACATACAAAATCTACCAAGTGTTCTTGTTCAGCCTTTGTGTTGTGACCAAGTAATAGTTTCTACATGAAAGAAAATATACAGGTATTGATCGTAGTGTTGAGGTTTAACTTTTTGTACAAAACAGTGCTCTGGCATCACATACTCTTCACAATGTTTGCAGGAGGGATGACAATTCAAACATTGCTTTACATTGTGACATACGCTCTTGATTTGATGGTGCTGAAAACATTGGTGTGACGGAAATACTCCAACAATCCGAGCAAGTAAATCGTTCTTTTTCTTCGTCAGTGATGCTATGCCTACGTTCACAGTATGAACATTTGAATTTACATTAATAGATGTCTTTTTTACCGTTATAAACCACCAAGCATATTGGACAAAGCCCCTTCACTCGCAAATAGGATCTAATATTAGCAACTGTACTATAATGCTCATTATCGTAGTGAATATAAAGCTGCTTTGGCGCTTGGGAACTTGCAAATCGAATGTATGCTTCTCTTGTCAGAGGATTTCTTTGGCACACTACAATTCTATACCCCGGAAGTAAATGCTGTTGAAAGCGTTTTACTTCATCGACAGTACATCCTCTCACCCTCTCAACGTCAACTGCCAAGCCCAGCTGCCTTACAAAGATCTTTGGCCTCATTAATACGGGGGTTGGAACACTTTCAAATTTTGAAGGTCGTACACTTTAAACTTCTCCCCCTCAGCTTGGCTTTTGCCAAGAAAGCTCTGCGGAAGGAAGACAACACAGGTCGGTTGGAGGCGAAATAATGTATTTCTCGAAGAAGGCTGTTCTTTCAATGATCTTTTGAACACGCTCACTGTATTCTCGACGTTTCGGTTTGTCTTCTCTTCCCTTGAGTGAATCCATAAAATGTAACTTTATACTCAACTGGACTAAGAGAAAAATTTCATTACTTTGAATAACATTTTCGATTGAGCGCAAAATTACATCTTGGGTCAACTCATCCCGTCTTCTCCACGGGACGTGCAATGGTCTGTTAACCGTGGAATTTGTACTATCAATGGTTAATCCGATGTACGGCTCGGGACGAACGTCCGGGATAACATTCTCGAATGCAAATAAAAAGTTTAGACATATACGATTCAACATACCCAGCATTTACATTCTACGGGGCCATTATGATCTCCCTCCCCTCCATTCTGAAATGGGGATACATCATATTGGGCCTTGCCACAATTTCAAAGTTATTACGGTATGGTAGAGGCACTACCACTACTAGTAATGGTACCTAGATTCCCGGCACCGTATAAATTTGCGTTCTATGATTTGTTCATCAAAATGAAAGCTATCAGGACTAAGATTATCTAGTGGAATTTCCACTTCCTCCACATTAATATCACTGAACTCGTCTTCAACGTTGACACAGTCAAAGCAAACATCCCGTGAAATATTATTAGCAGGTGTAAAACTACTTTTAACTGGATCACGCGGGATCAGATTAATATCGACCCCATCTTGTCTCGAGGGGCCAATATGCATGGCAATATTACTTGAAGGAATATCACCAAACATGATATTGGCCACTTCGTTTACGATTTGATCCTCTTCCAGATCTTCCGAATTTCCATCCATTACAGTCATCATGGTTTCATCATCAAATAAAGGACTTAAAATAGATTGCTGAGAAATAGTATCATCCTCATCGCTAGCAAGCTGGTCGTTAAAGTACGGAGGCTCAGGTACTGAGGCAGATTGCACTGTACTGCATTTGGATGGATTTGGGCAACACCTACAGTACTAGAAGTAGTAGAATAGGGGGTATTCTTACCACCCTGAATAAATGGTAACACTGGAAACTGACTCAAAGTGTAATAGAATAAATCGCCATCACTTCTCTCAAAAATATACAGTCCACTTGTTGATACGATCATATGCAATAATACCTACGTCAAAAAGATAGTGAAATTTTGCACGAAGTATCTCGATTTCAGTCTCAAATCTATGCGAGGTAGTGTCAAAAGATCCAAAACATCTGCCTCATTGCGACATGCATTTACAATCTCTTCAACACCTCCAGGAAGGCAACATACACTTACAGCATTGTTTGCTAGACGATGACAATGTGCTTGGAGACGACACAACCACTGTCATGACTCAAGTAGTCTCTCATTGGTATTCAAACGATCCTCAGCAAATGCAGTAAGAATTTTCTCAAGTCATGATCAACGTGCTGAAAAATATGAAAACCAATATTCGAACGTGAAGCCAACGTGCATGTTTACAGTAAGAGTTTTGATTTAATGACAAAATACAGAGTGCGCTGTGTATTAAATATGGTGTGTCTAAAAACAACCTAGCAACTTTTTAACGCAATTGCAATCTACAATTATTTTTTTCAGTTATAAGAAACAAAACTAAAATGTATTTTCAATTAGAAACATTTTTCACTTGTAACATTCACAATACTACTATGTTTAAAACAAAAAGTTTCAAAGAACATTTTCTAAAGCAAACATCAATCAAAAGCAAAAATTTTCTTGATTTGTAAAATGAAAAAACGCAAACGATTTTCTAACAAAAGTGGTTGACAATATATAAAATTTGCTTCGTAAAATGAAAATTATCTTTCCATTGTAAGACACAAAAGTAAGTTACTTTCAATTTTCACTTACATACAAATTTTCTAAAGGAAACCAGAAAGTAAATTTTTCCTACGTTACATAGTTCACTTAACTTGATTACGTAAAGTCCAAATCAACACACGAATTCAATTACCAATTTTATAGTATAGAATCTCTAAGAAACCGAAACATATTTTGAGTAATACGATTCACAATCAAAAGTTGTAGGAAACAATTTTAAAATTTGTAAAACTTGTCTGTAGTATGCAAACCAAATTTTCATTATTAGTACATTCTTTTAACTTTTCTGTACTGCGCACAAACAAATACTTTACAAAGGTGTGTTCGATATTTTCTCTTTTTTACATTCGTAACCTAATTTTTTATAACAAAGTATTGTGATGCAAATTTTCAAACGGTAATAAAACTTGTCTGTAGATTGCAACTAAATTTTAAAATGTAGAAATACGTTTAATTTTCGTTAAATATTTTTCCTTACATTGTAAGCAAATATTTTTAAATTAAAAAACAAAATTTTAAAAACAATTTTTATTAAATCTTTATCCGTACATTGTGAACAACTAATTTTTTAATGAAAACCAAAATTTTATTAAGTTCCAAATAAAAAGGGGTAAACTTACATAGCCTAATTCAAATCAATCACGAAGCAAGCGAGTGAAAACATTTCTCCCTGTTCTATACACTAACAAAAAGAAACTAGTTCTTCATTTCAAAACTGAAAACCTTTCATTACTTTCCATGTATAAACAAAACCAAACAAAAATAATTCCATCTCTACAATATATGTTTTCAATCTTGTAAAAAAATATTAACAAAATTTGCTTTGAACCTTTCCTTTTAAAAAATTACAATGCATACTAAATTTATTTTGAATCTTTCCTTTTAAGAAAATTATACTGTATACTAAATTTATTTTGAAACTTTCCTTTTAAAAAAATTATATACTGTATACTAAATTTATTTTGAATGTTTCTAAGAAAATTACAATGAATATTTTTTGAATCTTTACTTGAAACAAAAGTAAAATTTATGAACAATTGTTTACAATCTTTCACTAAAAAAAATACAATGTATAAAAATTTGTTTTGAATCTTGTAAAAAATTAAATTTTTACTGTTCATTTTAAAATCATAAGTAAACACTTACTTTGGTTTTCTAAATCCAGACGGTTAGCACAGCACAACTTCTGAAGAACATTCAATCAGCAAAATGAAACAAGGTAAACCAATACTTAATATCACACATCAACTCGGAGTCTACACTAGACAATGATCAAACTCTGAATGAACTCAAAAGGGATGTGTATGCTATATAATACCCGCTACGCATGCGCTGTTCAAAGCGTCTACCTCCCCCATCATCCAAAACGGATCAAGCTAAATTACACTTTCAATGTTTTCTCTACGGTACGTTATAAGCTTTAGAAACCCGCCACGCATGCACTGCTGAAGGCGTATACCTCCCCACCCATCATCCAAAGTGGTTCAAAGCGTCTACCTCTCTCTCGGGCCCAAACAGATCAAACTGGATTTTTATTTTGACTACCAATTAACTTTGTAAGTCATGTTCCTAAGGGTGAAAGAAATGATTGTACATGGTTTCAGTAAATAGGATTTGTTAGTGTTTCAAAGAATACACTACTACTCAACTAGGTAAGTCTTTTACAAAGTTAATTTAAATATGTGGTGGGTAAAAAGGGGTCTAATATGAGTGCTGTATGTATCTTTCGTTAAAGTTTAATCAAGCTTCAATATGGTACAAATCTCGAGTCTATAGGAATTTTACTAAGAAAGTTGATTTCTAAGGGGTGTGGGAGGGATCGGACATGACTCTTATATGTTAGTTTTAAAATTCTATATTATGAGCTTCAATATAGTGCAAGTCTCGTGTCTGTAGGATTTCTCCTAAAAAGTTGACTTTAAAAAGGTTGAGGGGGTGGGATCGGACATGACTCCCGTACGTTTGTTTCAATATTCTATTTTAGAAGTTTCAATATGGTACAAGTCTCGAGTCTAGGATTTCTCCTAAGAAACTTGATTTTAATGGAGTCTAGGGGCGGGGAGGGGTCGGACATAACTCCAAAATGTTTGTTCCAATATTCTATATTATATGCTTCAATATGGCACAAGTCTCGTGTCTGTAGGGTTTCTGCTAAGAAAGTTGACTTTTGAGGAGTCTAAGGAGTGAGGAAGGGGTGTGACATGACTCCCATGTTTCTCTGGATATTCTGTTATAAGCTTCAATATAGTACAAGTCTTGTGTCTAGGATTTTTCCTAACAACGTTGACTTTAAAGAGATGTAGGGGTGGGGGAAGGAGTCGGACAGAACTCCCATATGTTAGTTTTAATATTCTATGTTATATGCTTCAATATGGTTCAAGTCTCGAGTCTGTAGGATTTAGCGACATAATAAAACGACTAGCTATTCGTTTATAAAATTTACAGGGATTATTCCTGATGACCTTCTGGTCCTTAACACTGATTAACTCATTTTTTAAAATCAAAATGTCACATAGCGGTTTTTCGAGGAGCAACGACGTTATTCTGAAACTTTTTCTGACATTCCTGTAACAAGCTGTTCTCAAAAGTCATTTAAAAAATTAAGTATTGTGCAAACCAAATTGAGAACAACAACGATAGGAAATACTCAAAAACTTCTGTTCGTTTTCCTGGAGCAAAAATTAGCTCGAAGACGAAATTATTAAATATTTTAAATTGTTTTTTTCAGGGCAGTGAAGGCTACGTCTGTATAGATACATTCATTTGCAATCTTTTAAAATGGAAAAGGTTTGCAGTAACTGTAATATGAAATTGTAAATAAAAACTGTAGACATTTTTATGGGTTTACAAGTCCTGTAGAAAATTTTTTGTTCGATATTTCAAATATCTAACTATCGGTGTTCTTCAAGAACATGGAGGGTTAGTTGTTCGTAACATCCGAGAAAAACCACAAAAGTGTCTACAGGAACGTGTTGAGCGAGGATTTAGGTTTTCTAAACTGTTAAGTTTGCACGAATATTTTAAACTCCTATCTCCAGGGAAACAAAGGCTACATCTGAAAATACATTGATTTATAATTGTTCATGTTTGAAAATGTTAAACGTTTTAAGGTATCTATAATATAAAACTGTGAAGGATTTAGTACATTTTTTTAAAATTTCACACTATGTTTTCTTTCATTGATTTCGCCAAATACGTATTAGGAACTACGTAAACTCTTAAACTTTTTCCAGCACATTCCTGGAAAGAGCTAGGGAACTATAGATGCTGTAATTATCCATTAACTTGGCTAATAAAAACCAACCACCTTGCAACTTTCATAAAAAATAGAAGCTTGAATCGAGATTTGAACGTGGGTTGTTCAGTTAGAAGCCCAACGTCTTACTGCCAGTGAAAAGAAAGAACTAATGGTGAAAATAGTGTAGAGGGTCATAAACACGTCCGAAACCCGTATACGTAAACTAGGTTACTCCCACGACTTACGCCATGTTTTAATCACGTTTTCTATTTGTCAGTCAGGAATCGAAATCCTCATTTACTAAAAATAATTCCTATTTCGGCTGAAGTGTGAGGTTAAAACTGAGGTCAATCAGAATTTCATGTTATCATAAGACATTTTCTTTCTCTTCGTTTAGGCGAACATCACATTGCAACTGGAAGCTGACACCTTCCAAAAACGTAAACGAAATCACTATGTGCTTTTCTAGGATTACTGCAAATACCTTAAACATTATGGAATATATCAAGGCATTCTCTGAAAATTTTAACAATGTACTTTTGCCCTTCCATCACAAAATGCTGGTGACCTCAAAAGTGAAGCGGAATTCGAAAAATGATACACATTTTTTCTTATTACGGTGTCAGGAATTTGTGCGAAGTTTGGCTGTTGAATTATGTCTCTGTACTCGAAGCGACATTCAAATATTAATTCAAACTTTCAATTTCTCAATTACCTCTGAAATTCAGCAGCTAATATTTACTTATAAGACGTTAGGATCTCGTTCAAATGGGACTAAAATTTTCTGCTTTGGCCGCGCACTTCTCGATAGTATTTAGTGTTAGTTCAAATAGTTGGATAGTGTCCATGGCATTCCCCTAGTTAACACACATCAATTCGATCATTTACTAATACAGTATATACTATATACTGTACATATACTATATACTATGCATTGTACATATACTATGAGAGTAATCACTATAATCTATGATTATGCTAGAGAGAGCCTACCAAGCTTTTCAAATAAGGAGGTATTGTACAGAAATATTTATGCCTTAAAATTCGATTTTTCAGTATAGCGTTCTTTCATTAGTAATCCTCTGTTATTTTTCCCACTATACATCTACATTAAAATAGCTCATTTCCTCGAACATTGTTCACTGTATACATAAATTTCAATTTGTCACTCGAAAAACAAAAAGCAGAAACTGTATCTAACAGCAAGTACTATGAAGTTTAGATCGATTAGATATCTATTCGACCTGAAAACAAACGAAAAGATAAATATTAATTCATCAAAATTTTAATCATATATATATATAAAACAGCATTTGAATACCAACACATGCAGTCAGATTTTGGGATGAAAAAACGGGAAAAATTTACACAGGGTATATGTTAAGCTTATGAATCTAAGTGGAGACCATGTTTCCATTAACTGCTGGTTCATATTTATATTAAATATAGGGATGATATGATTTTACTTTACAAACCTAAAACAAAAAAGGAAACCACAAACTGCTTGGATTATATTTCAGTGAGGCAATAACAACGAAGTTATATTCATAATTTGATACCTTGCCAGAAGGAGAAACAAAAAGATAGATTACACTTTTGCACAAATACGAAACGCCTATATCAGTTAATCACGTACGATTGTATATAATACTTACTTGCTCTGTCCGTTAGAACAGTGGTTCTCAAATGTCAACCTTCAACGACAGCGGCCAGGTAAATTCTTTATATGTAAAACGAGAGCGAAGTGCCTAGGAATACAGCTTACATACTTTTTCATTTTTTGTTCCCTAAACTAACATCAGTATTAATACTAGTAATTAATTAACTATATAATAATCCTCAAGACTACTAGTACACACAAATACGGCGTGGCATGCTCATAAATTTGTAATCAATCACTGTACTAATGTATTTTTTCTGGCATATTATCATAATAATATGCTAGAGTTAGGTGTTCGTAGCAGTAAATGAATTTGTACTGATTTTGATTGGTATTCTTGGTATTTTGATTAGTGTTCACCGACAATTTATGTAATTCAGTGTAACTCACAAATAAAGCACATTTAATAATAAATTATGCACGACATTGACGAAGAAGTTGTACGTTAGTACAATCGTTAAGTGCTAAAATTCATTCTCCAGTCCAGACAGCTAGACAGCCCTATTTGAAAGTAAAATTTTAGACATATAGATGTATGTTAAATGGTACAGAATAGTAAACAAGGAGGTATTATTTGATGAAAGGGGGATTCTCAACCTGTGGACCGCGGTACGGGACTACTTTTAACTAACTGTAGGTTATATGCAGTTAATACTATTTTTTATTACGTAGTATGATATGACCTACCTTACTTATTGCGTAGATCCTTAACATGATATGATCGCGTTGTGATATATTATTTCAAATTATATTAATTAATTATTATTATAAAATAATTTTTGTTTAAGCAATTTATCAATGTAAAACATGTAAAAGAAACCACGAACAAACGTTTTTTTAAGTTGTGTTAATATTAAATGTATTGACGTAGTTTTGCAAGCGGCCGATAGATGTCACTACTTTCTGATGTGGAATACAACTACGCGGGGATATAAAAATGCAAATGGTTGATTATTAATTTATAATGGAAGAAGGGCACATGAGTATATTGTATTAAAAGAAGTGTTTGAAGCAAATTATATGTAATATCTTATTATTATATTGATCAGAAATTAATTTTGTCACAATGGAATGTATGTAATAGCTACGTAAGAAACCATGTTGAGTTTCAAGAGAGAGAGAGACTCACATAGAGAGATACCTTGTGTAAAGGCAATTCTCTGTAATAAATAATGTTTGAACTTTAAACTATTTTTGACTTTTTATCAGCTGGAGAATAGTTTGTTATCCTAGCCCTGGCAGCTGAAAAGCTCCGGGTGAAAGACAGCAAACTAAGCTCTTCAGGTTTTACTAAAAGACTTGGTAGTCCACACTACTGTGTAGACTTGGGGCACCATTGCCCTTATCCTGCCAAAGACATATTCTCAATCAAAGAGTGAACCCATACCAAAACGCCCTGAGATAAATAAATAAAAGTAAATGAAATGGCTACTAATTTATATCGACAATTTTGAGACGCACAGCGACAACATTCAACCGGTGATACATTCTCAGCTTATATATATCCTTGGCAAAAAGGCCCATTTCAAGTATCATAAATATTTGGTACCTTTTTATGGATTCCAGGACACACTATTCCAGATATAGTGTAAATAATTCACACATTGCTTTTTCATTAGCATATCTGACATCTGAGAATTTTCTACATGGAATATGCGAAGCAAATTAATGCTTTTTTACCTTTTCAACCATCGTTTAAACTTTTATAATGTAGTTAATATATATTACTACACGAGTTCATACATATGTTTTGCACTGACATATTGATTCAACGGTTTCGTTCTTTATCTCTACAAGAACAAGAGAAAAAAAAATTCGATCCATTTCTCTTTTTCTTATTCTGATGTTAATAGTACTTACCGACACAAAGCGCACAGTCGAGTTTCGTTCCCTTCTGTGTGCGTCTTAGGTGCATCGTAACAGATCACGCACCATTAAATTAAAAATATACTTGAGCCATGTCGTTGTGAGCACTTTGAAGGGGGTGATGCGTGTATGCTTCTTCAAGTAAAGGGTGAATAATGAAGGAAATTAGTTTTGTACCGTAACGAGATAAGGGATACCAGATCAATGGAAATGAATATAATTGATATGTTAAATAAAGAATAAATGTTTTTATGAGTGGTGTTGGTTGGGTTTATAGCGTGAGTTAGTGAGAAGTTAAAAATAACGAAATAAGATCTGTCCAATGGCTTAATGAATTTGAATATGTTTGAATATTGATTTTAGCGTCCCTCGAGGATACAAACAAGTGGGTGAATGCAAAAGTAATATTTCTGTAGTTTCGAGAAAAACAGATGCTGACTGGATAAAATTGTTTTAATCACTGATCCGTTTGTTTTATGGAATTGATGGCGGGTTTAGAATGGTGTTACGTACTGCCGGTCGACCCTGTGTCGTAGAAACAATAACAATAACAACTAGGAAAATAACGGATAGCGCATTTTAAAGACTTTTACACAACGAAATGCAGGGGCACTTGTAGAAATGGTGCATGTTTGGCATCATGCGTTGGATAACTGAACTGTATGGACACTAGATCCCAGGAACTTAACAAAAAGGTTGAAGGAAGGTGTTGAGAATCAACAGCTCTCAGGTATTAGCATAGCATTTTTAATATGACCGTGGAAAACCTCATTTATGATTGTAGATCAGTGGTATCGAACTCAGAACCTCGCGAATGTAAAGGGTTTAGACTGAATTAACGAAGATGCGATCGTTTGGAACAATTTAGTTACGATAAAATATTGACTATGGACGACTCGGAGACCATTTTTCCTACAAGTGCCAAGAAAAACGAATCATTGGTATAATTGTCTGCCACAGAGTGTACACAGTTTCGGTATTACGAAACTGTTAATTGATAATGCTTACTGAGAATCGCTTGTGATTTGCTATTCCGTAGGAGACAAGTTCGTATTGGTGTGGAGATGACGTTTGATAATGGATAAACAAACTCTGTGGGGACCCGAAAAGCAAATTGCTTAGCATTTGTGTCACCGTGAACCTTGCTATTGGCCATGTCCGCAACTTTCTTCCATTCCTGAATGCAAACCTTGCATAGACGCAAAGTTAGAAAATAGGAGTAGCTAATCCTGCCTCGTGTGTTAATGTAGATGTGAGCATAGGCGGTTATCACGTGGAGCTGCAATCGAACAAGTTGGTGAAGGAGTTGAGAATGCCGTATCAGTTTAATATTAAATATAACACGAGTCGAGGCAGTTTGATGTGTGTGCGTGTTAGTTGTGGTTAAATGGAAATTAATTGGTGAATGTAACAATGGCTTACAAGGTTGGCTAACGTAGCAACATGAAAAGAGAAATGTTGCAGTTGATTAGAACTTTATAGACTTTAGGTATCTAAGGCTCAAGCCTGGATACAGGAAGGGATTCGGAAAGATATCGGCCAGGGCCTATGTTGAAAGTTTCATCCCGGCATTTGCCTGGTGTGACTAAGAGAAAACCCTGGAAAAACCTGTCAGGATGGTCGGTCGCTGGGATCAAACCCACGACCTCCTGAATAGGGGCTTTGCAATGTTTCGCCTATATGTAACGGAGAGAGGCACTGTTTGAAAACACATATACGACGAAAAGAAACAAATGTAGTTCATCAAACAAGTTTGAAGTGATTGGAGTACTGAAGTAAGTATTTTAAGTACAAGAGAGTTGCAGAACTACGAATAATTTTACGTAAAAGAAATTTGTTTTAAGCACATTATTAAGATAAGATACTTGTGTCCTTTCTAGTCTTTTCACTCCTTTGTAGTTGTAAAGTATCTTGACGTGTTACAGATTACGTTTACGTAGCACAGCAAATGCTTGCAAACACGATTTAAGTTACGAATATTCAGCATGAGACATTTAGAGAGCAACTATGGTTAACAACGGAATAATGTTTTATGGAGACGGACGTACATGGCTTTGTCGCTAGAAATTTAGTAAGGCTAATTATTGAGATTACGTGTTCTTGGTCAACATTCGTATTTTCAATATTGTTACTAGAGAAATTATCGTAAGAGTTTAAGACTGCGTGTAAGATTGAAGATAGATCATGAAGATTGCGTGTAACTCAAATAATAAAATTGCTGCATATTTTCCACAAACCATATATAACAAGTCCATAAATCAATTTTGTCTCACATTGGGATAATGTTGCCAACTAAAAATCAGCATTGTAGACAGCAAAGATTAATCCAATTAATAATTTACTACTTAGATACTGTATCGTATTTGTTTGCTACAAACAGTAAAATCAGTCAGGGTTGCCATTGAATGCACTGTTGCCAACTAGGTTTAATTTAATTAATATTTCATTGTTTGATTTTATATAATATTTGAGGACATAACCAGTACTGTCAGTGTAGCCATCGAATGCTCTAGTGTTGCCATCTAGATTTAATTTCATATTTCGTTGTTTGATTCCTGTATATTTAGTATAGGAATGCAATAATGGCATGTACGGAATGTCAAGTGAAGGAAATGAATAACTGGATGTGGTGTCAACTTGAGTTAGTTTCTTAAATCAGTTCCGGAATCAGCTTTCAATATATTTTGTATCTGTGAACTAAGACCTCTGAACACTGGCCATCTGTGATTGTTAGGATATTGAAGTTATTTCTGCATGCGTACTGAATAGTAATAAGCACTGGAAACTGACTCTCCCTCTAACATATCTCGCCAACTTTAACAAACATATCACCATTGTAGATAGCAGTCACGACTGCATTCATTTAACTAATGAGTCCATGAAACAGGAAGTGTTTGAAATCTTATGGTACTACGTTATGTGATGAATTCTACGAGAAATTCAAAGACGCATCCAAACAATAAAAATGTATTACAAAATTTTAACAACATATAGAAAAATGATTACAAGTACTGCCTATATATACAAACTGCATGTTCCTCTTTGGACCAAAGACTAGGTACCTTGAGCCGCTGGATGCTGTTTGTAAGGTAATTGAAATAAGAAACACATATGTAGGTGAATATCGATTCTTTTATTGTGCATAATTAACATATACAAAGTTTTGTGACTAGTGAAAAATATTGAACTCTGGTATTTTTGTGAATATAAAATAACTTAATTTTAAACATTTACATTTGTAATTACAGACAAATGATACAAATTATTGAAGAGTGCTGTAATAGAAAAGTCTACTAATAAGAAATATGGTGATTTTCCTTTCATGATACAAATTATTGAACATGAATGATTAATCTGTAAACATTTTTCTAGGTAACTGATAGCACAGCAATGCCATACAAAACTATTGTGATTTACGTTTAGTTCTGTTAAAATGATAGTGTTGAACAACTCAACTCGTACAATATATCGTGATTACAGACAGCTGATATAAAGTATTAAACAATCTTTGCTTTTTGCTTACACACTTATAGTTCGAAATGCAGAGAAATGATAGAAACGGTGTTGTAATAAAAGTGAACTCATATAAAGGATTTTTGATATAAGATTTTATTTGATACAATGAAAACAATTTTGAAAAATAATAAAGCAGTTCAAAATAATATTTTGGTGGAATAAAACACTGCTCACCAAGTAAACTGTTGTAAAATACAAGTTATTTTCCAGCATACGAATCATTGTTTTAGTAATTCTTAACAGTTGGTTTTTTTTTTGTTTTGAAGTTGAAATATATAAAAAAACTGGTTGAACACTGCAGAATGAATGATCCTGTTTGAAAGAACTTAATTACATGCAAGTTGAAGTCTCATCATCATGAGGCATAGAAAATGAACGATTTAGAACAGATTAAGTTTACATTTTTCCATCTAGTAATATCGAAAAATATAAGGCAATGTTCTGTAATCTACAGTGCTGGAAGGATTTAATCGACGACGTTTGTTTCACAAGAGCATGTCCATACAATATGAAAAATTGTTTTCCTCAAAATATGATTGGGAGTAAGAGATTACCTCACTGTTACACTTCACTGCAACTAAATCATACATATGTTCAAAAGTTGTTGCGTGTTAGTTCATTAAGAGCAATTCCACAAATTTTAATAACTTAATTTTACCTGTAGTTATTGCTCTTGATACTCATGTTTGGGACCAAGCCCATAAAACATCCGTATTTCCTATCCTTTTTATCTCTTTCTTTAATTGCCGAGATAATCACCAATAGGAAGCAGAGGCGCCTCATCACAACACTTAATATATATAGCACTATCTGTATCACAGTACAAAAGTTTCTCAATACCAACTGTAGTCAATGCTTCACATAAATGAACCCGGGCTCAAGAAGAAATGAAGGCGGCAAACTGCTACATTTGTGAATGAAAATGGTTTGTTTCAGGTCTCTCAATTTCGGTATGAAACCAGTATATCACCTATTGGAATAACATGCTGCATTTTAAGTGCGAAGAATATGCAATATAATTAAATTCCAGAGTATTGTTGACGACTTTCGTTTGGCTCAAGTCAGGTTTTTTACCCGTCGCCGAATAGAGTTGAAAATTATTTTGGAAATGTATCTTAAACAATCATTTGTTTCAGTTTTGTTAGAATCAAGATTAACTCCATGATGACCGAACTCGTTTTTAGGTTCTCACTTAGACATCCTTCCGGAAATCCAGAGGCGTCTTGTTTTTTCTTTAGAAAGGTATTGCCATAGGGCTTAAATAGTACTTCTTTCATATCCATTTCCCAGATTTCCTAAGTATCGAGAATCACATAGCGTTTTCTCTGAGGCATGGAGCTTGCGTTTGCAGAAGACACCTTTGATTACACGTTCGTCAACACTACGATCACACTTTTTTCAGTTCTTCCATGCACATGCGAAAAGACAAAATAATGGTTATGTGCATTATGAGCCAAATGTAGAATGGCAAGATCGCTAGGTGTTACACCCTTACAATATACAAGTCCATAGACTTTACTTGGATTAGGCATATTTTCACCTTATGGATCTTGTCTGGCCCTAGAGGGAGAGGTTTCTTAGAAATGGCCCGTGGATATAGGTAGTGAAATCGAAATACTCGTATATTTCATTCACATAAAGCTTTAAAGCATTCTGTACGCCTGAATTCCAACGGCCTGACAAAGATTGAGAGAGCAAAGATGTACATGGTTACATACATATTTACTTTTTCTTTTGAATGATGTCTGTCAAAACATGTTTGGTTTACAAAACTACGATTGCATTTGTCACGATGAAGTTTCGTTTCATCTGTACCAATCAAGTCTGGATCATACGTCTAACACTGAGGACAAATATTTACATCAATGAAATCGGCGTTCCGAATATTGATTGAGACAACAACCACAATATCGTCTACTTCCTAAAAATGATGTAATAGTGTCAATGACGTCGTAATGATTTCATATCTCAAAAAGATTTCTCTCTGCTGATGGACCGGCATATATTTTCTCATATTTACGCGTCTTGGAGACCGGTCCATAAACAATAACTGATCGAGGTTTCTAAAGTACTTTTGAAACTTGTCCACATCGTTCCTGGTACCCCCATTGTTAACACTTACACCTGCACAATAACGCAATGCTGCCGAATTAAATTTCCAGTTCTCAGTATGCGTTTTCATAAATTCTGTTTTAATTCTTATTCGCTTTGCCGTGACCCATTACCAATGTCATAGGAGGACAATCCGGTACGGCGTTAACGGTTAAAATATGGTTCTGTAAATAGTCTCCAATTACTTGTCATTGCCCCTGAATTTCAGTAATAACTTTTATTGTCACATCGTCACGCAATAAAATGATTCATTCGAGATTAATACATTTTCAATTCATCGTAATATATCTTCCACAGTAATATAAGCTCGTAATTTAAAGGGAACGTCTATTTATTTCCCCACCCCACATTTGGAATTATCAATGGTGAAATTGACCTTGTAAGAGGGATCAACATCGCGAAGTAAATTTTGCATGGCAAACTCAAAGAACTTGGTTACATATTATTCTGGATCACAAATGGACCTTAACAATGACTCAATAGTGATTTGAAATTAGGATACTTCTTGGGTCGTTCACTTAAAATTTCAATCACTCGTTTCGACAGCAGCATGGTGATCATTTTTTCGTTCTTCCACATAAATAGGTTCAATTTTCATAGACAAGTCACCATCACTTTCTAACTCAACATTCAGTTCACTGCACTCATCAACAGTACTGTCGTTCAATTCCACGTCAATGTCTTGCAGTACAAAAAATTCTACACCATCGTCAGCAATAACTCTGCTAAGTTGGTATTCAAAAAGTGTATAGTCATAATTCTGCCAACTGTTTGCTTTCTATTTAACCGAAAATATATTTCTTGTATATTTTCGGGTTGTTGAGTTGTTTTTATGTGCACTATTTTATATAATCATTAGCGCTATTCATACGATATTTCTGTGTTTGGTAACGAATGCCTGCTCCCCAATTTACGAACATCATATCAATTCCCTGACGACCAAATACGTATATTGTATGGAATATGCTGTTCAGTAATCCACCACACTATGTTGTACAAGTCATTGCTGTAGATATTTGAAAGTATTACTTTGTAATGTACTGGACTAGTGTGTTTGCGGTTTGTGTGTTATTGTTTGTTATCAACACTGTACTTATTTTGGCCGTTGTTACCTTTAGATTTTAATTTTGAATTATAAGGACTAGTATTACTATCCCTAATTTACCTTTTAAACCGATTTTTATTTTTATTGCCTGTACCTATACTAGCTTTACTTGGAGTTACCATTTTACTTCATTTAACTGAGCTACCAACTCCAAACTTTGCGTTTTAGCATTACCTGTAGTATAAACATTTTCAACTTGCAATTTTCGCTGTTTTAGTAGGTTTTTGTTACTGGTAAATTTGCGCTTTTCAATATTAGACAGTTTTAACTAAGATTTCAGATTAAGTTTTACATTATGGACGTTGGATAACTTTTACAACGTTAAGTTTATTAGTTTTTGACGCTACTGAGTTTTAACAAACGAATGCGACATATGAACGACAGAGGAAATGCTTTTAACAAAATTTTAAGCAAGTTAATTACTATACTATTACTGCAAACGTTAAACCGCATATTTGCCACACTTTAAGCGAAGTTTTTATTGATTTGTATTTGTTGTTTACAAATTTTACACTTTGCAAACGTAGAGGTTTTATTTTTTAGCTGTTTATTACTGAAGTAAGGAAGAGTTTTACAAAATCATTTAGTGTCTATTTGTGATGTGATTTTACTGTACCAGGCTAACGCTTTACCAGTTAGGCGCCCAGATGCCACGAGTAACCGCTTTGCATTAGACAGTCTTATGAGTTTAATGTTTTGTTTTAAACCTTTTAGGAACTTTTGAGGGGCCAGACTTAGTACCTGACTTGAGAAAGTGCAAAAGTGAACAAAGTCTAAGCTTGAGAAGCTTTTTTATTTTAATACTACTTGGCTTGTGACCTTTTATTTTGGTGGGAATTTGTTTACAAACCGCACTTTAAAAGTTTGAGACCCATAGATTGAGTAACGTTACTACCTATTTGTAACAGAGACGGAAGATGGAATGAGTTATTTGGGTTTTTTGATACACTGCACTTAAAGTAGAAGTACCTTCAATGCTGGTACGAGCCACAAACCCATATGAATATAGTTGTTCATTAGCTACACAAAAAGTTTAAGAATTACACTTTGTAGTTGTTACTCGAGTCAGTACTCACGGCGGTAACGAACGAAGTAGTCATATTAGTGCTACCACTGACACCACAAGACATTACTTTTGACAACGGTATGGTAAAATTTGTTAGTTTTTTAAGCCTGCTTTTTTAGGGTTGCCAGGCGAAGAGAGGACTTGAGTTTCTGACAACTTGTTTTTTAGCGATAACACCTGATCCTTTAGAGACTTGATTTTAAAACTAACTTTTTGAGACCTACTTTTACACATGGAAGAAGTTTTTCTGAGTTGCGTGTTCAGCCTGAAATTAGTTTTCTGGACTGAATCCGGAACTTCTAGTGCGTTTTTAATAGTTTTATGCTGGAAATGACTATTTTAACTTTTATAAACGCGACTTTTTTATAATTACTAAAGTATAACATTTTTATGAATAAAGAATAATTCAATATAATTATTGGGCAGAAACTTAATTTTGGTATTTTAAATCTGTTAAATATTTTAAGTATTTTTTTTTACTTTTGTATTTAATACGACTTTCAATTTGATAATATCGTTAAGATATATTGTAGTTGGGTTAGGAATAAGTTTACAAAATGAGTTATGTGCGAACTGGCTTACGGTTTGAGGACGCAACTGAGTTTTGAACATTGTTTGTAATTGAAATAAAACATTGCGAATTGTTTAACCTTTTTGTTTAACAAAACGAACATATTGTAAAGATTTTGTGAAGTATAAAGTGTACTAATTTTTGAAATGAACAAAATGCTGAGTGAAAAAAATGTGCATCTGAAAAGTGGCATTAACTATACTGCACTGCACGGTAAAATATTTAACACTTTTGAACTGAAGTTAAACCGTTGTAATTTTATTTAAACGTATGTTAATTAGACGTGAATTTTAGAGAGAGAATGAGAAATTTAAGATATTAACTAATATATAATTGATTGTAAACTGATTTTTTATGCCTGTTAAATTAGGCGGATATATTTACTTTTTATGTTTTACAAGTAAATCAAACTACTGACATTTTTAAGGTATATTAATTCTTTTTGCACACACACACACACACACACACACACACAATGAAGAAAAAGAGATTAGAGCCACAGATGATTATATTTAAGAAAACGGAAGAAAAGAAATATTGTACATTACATGTAATAAAATTACTTTACACACTGATGAACCACTATAAGCTTTACGTTTTTGTTCATAATTTTAACTAATATGGATTGTGAATTGATAGCCAGCAAAATGTTAATTTTTATTTTGCTGAATTTTAAAGGAGGCAGCTACAATTTTTTTTATATATTTTATTAGACGAGGCTGCTTTTGTTTTTTATATTTTTTAATACTGGGCTGCATAATTATTTATTTTATATATGTAAAAAATTTAGAACAGCTGGTTTAGTAGAACTTTCGTAAGTTCAGTATTCTGTTCTCGACTGTTGCGGGTCTCTGTATTACAAGATGGTGAGATTCCAATGCGAGGAAACTGATTCAGACATGTTACTACATTATCTCCTATACTACTTTTGGAACGATGAAGACGCTGTGTTACAAAGTTGTGCAACTGCCCAGCAGATTCTTGATTTGGGGTATTACGGATTCTTCGGAAGTGTGGAAAGTAAAAACCTTGCATGGAGTTACTATCGTGAGTCTTTATCCAATTATGACGGATTCATTCCACAGGAAGCTATCGTTTTTTGGGGTTCGATACATCTTCGACTGGTGCTGGAGTTGGTATCCAACAGGATAGTGATTATGTGTATAGTGACACGGATATTGAAGTGCAACGGTGGATGCAAAATCATGATGAGTGAATGATGTATGGTGCTGGGCATGGACCTCAATTTGCAAGTGTATCTGAAAAACCAAAAGCATAAACTAATTTCCCTCTACGGGGTCGTGAAATAACAATTCGGCCTATTGTAACAACTATTCGTAATCCAGAAGTTTGTAACCAATTTGCTTCAGTTTGCCATGGACAATTTACTTAGGTAAATCGACCCAGCATCCATAGTGGGATTCAGTAGTGAGAGTTCCACGTGTATCGTAGGAAAGCCAGTATACATACCAATCCAATTACGGGTACATATTACAACGCAAAGTATGTTAAGAAAAATCGAACATGTACTAAACTCTAACGAGAAATTCTTATTAGGTGAGATTCACCATTAAGGTTGATATTACAGATCCTTGTCGAGGTCAGGGGCGGCGTGTTAATGATAAGTATTTGCCCTATGCAGACTATTTGCAAAACCACATTATTCCTGTAGAACAACTTCCAGACTGGCTTGCCTTAGTATTGGTAGTGGGGCGGTGTAAGGTTGATAAAAAGTATAATAAAACTCCATATATGAAAGCCCATCCTGAAAACTGGCACGCTAATGCAACGGAACTGTGTTATTATGCTGCTGTCGATTTATGCACTAGCTATGGCAGCAGTTTAGAGGAGATAGACATGTTCCAAAGGTTTAAATATAAATGTTTATATTCTACTACCTTATAACACTAACACATATATACAATATACCTTTGCAATAGAGGTTATAGCTCTCAAATTGAAATGTGTTTACTAATCATTTCGTCTAACCTAGCGAAGAAGAAAAAGCGTGACAGTAAAAAATGTAAAAGGTCTAGATGGAAAAGTCATTGAAATAGCTGCAATGCCTTATTCATCAAAAGGACAAAAAGAAATGAACTTTGACTGTATGCATGTACTTGATGATGCAGCGGAAACATAGCTGGAAATAATAATGGATGTATAATATCAGACTTGAAATTCCTAGGTAATAATATAAAAATTAGTAGGTAGCTAGCTTGTACTTTTTCTTTTTTAAGAAAAAACCCCCTCTGAAGTGCATATTGCTATTTAAAACAAATCTGGTAGTTCTTTCAAAAGAAAAAGAAAAATTCAAAGCTTTGCCATATTCTATAGAAATATTTTTATAATGTGGTCCAGTTGTCCACAAAAATTAAGTCACTGGTGGTATTACAAAAGGTTTTTTAACAAAGAAAAAGAAGTAAGGCTCTGCTTATCACCACGTAATGTCGGTGGAAGTTTTAGAAAAAAAAATGTTAAAAAGAAAGTTGATAAAAGCCAGGCATTCCACCACGTAAGGTTTTTGGGCCTTAGGTCTTTATACTGGAATCGAAGGATGTAGCAATATAGAGAAATGAAAGACGAGAGGTTTTAAGAAACATGCTTTAAGTTTCATGTTGAAAAGGAGGGTTACAGTCAGTAGCGCTTTTAACTCACCCCGACAGTTTCGCTGAGTATCGATGCCTGCTAACTCTCGTTAGCCTGTTGACTGGTATAAAGTCTGTTAATATAAGTGCTCTCGCAAACTCGTGCCTCAGAACGAGATCTTAAGACTGAATAATATTCTACAGTACTTCACTATTTTGTCAGTTCTTCTTTCCCCCTTTTTGGGAAAGAGAGGCGCTTGGAAACTACATGGGTCAGCAAATTTCCAGGGGAAGTTGATGGTCGATGTAGTTTAAGCCTTGTTTTCAACGAAACTGCCCGGAAAGATCTTTTGCGCTATAAACGTATTTGTTTTTATTACATTACATAGCTGTTGTATAACAGGCGTTACGTACTGCCTGTTATGTGGTTTTGTGCATATCTTCCGTATAATACTGTCTATGCAGAGTATTTACGTAACAGAATCAGCATTCAATAACCACGCGATTGAAGAATTGTTCCTCTGATTGTAATTATGTGGTATGCATGTATGTCCCTGGTGAATAAATAGTTCTGATGCCAGGTTCGAAGACTGGCAGGCTTTACAATAGCGTCCTATAATCATAGTCATATGGACTCAGCACGGCACAAGTGCATTAAGATTTCTAAGGAATGTAAGGGATAAATTGTGTCAAACTACTGTATTGTACACGTAATGAAATTTATGAAATATTTTTAGAGGTGCACCCAGATAAGGACATTGCATTTCTAAAGTGTTTAAACGCATATATACAAATAATAAATAAATAATAGGAATTTGGGAGAAATTGCATGCACTTTTGTGGATGCAAGACTGGATTCATGAATGTTCTAGCTGGTGTCGTTGAGGAAGAAAACGAGGGACAGGTGCTTCTAAGTAGAGGTTAAATAATGTGTAAACTTTATAGGTAATAACAGACCAATGAGAAATCATAATGTTACGAATATCATCCTTAAGTCGAGAAGTGTGGCGAATTTAAATGGAATGACGTGGATGAAAGAAATAAACGGCTTAAATGACGCAGAGATATGAGTTGCGCAGAAGTGCTTTAAAACGAGATGTTTACCACAAAAATATTATGGTAAAAGGCCTAGAGTGTAGGTTGTTTTAATCAGTGTGAATAGAAACTTTGTTGGTGGTGGACTATAATTCGGAAGAAAATGGAGAGGCAGTTTAAGATTGAAAAGATTGTATCAGGATTTTGATGTGCAGTATTACGTGTATTTAATTGAAGAAATTAAGTACTTTGAACAGTATTGTCTCTTGGTGACGAAAGGAAACTTTGTTCATTTGTAACGGATCTCTGGGGAGAAGAAGAAAGTCGGCCTAGTGACAGTTTTGCAAATGCAGTGAACGAAGCAGAACTTTTTGCTGAAACTTTATTTAATATTGAAAAGCGCTCCTTATGAAAAGTGATGTGACTGTGAAACATGCTTTATATCCTATGCCCTTAGGTAACATTGTGTATCCCCTGTGTGTAGATAGACAAAATTTGCAAGGGAACACCTTGTTCTTCAAAAATGTGTATGTCCCCAAAACCAAACGAAGTTAAAAATGAATTTGCTGAAATGGATGTTGAAGAAAGACCACACAGTCTATCCCTATTAAAGCCAAGTGTTATCAGTATGCATCCCCAGTGTATAAACGCAGACATAAAACCAGAAACGGAGGCCTCATGTTCTTCAACAATACGCATGGAAATACACATGTTCCCAAAACAGAAGGATGTAGAAAGTGAATTGGTGCAAATGGTTAAATGTGGAGATGTCATGTGCGAAGTTCTGTCATGATGATATACAGGAAGACAAATGTTTTTACTAAATTAGCGGAAGAAAGTGAATGTGACGAAATGTATAGTGGACGTGATAGGAAAGAGAAAAGTGAAAGAAAATAATTTTGTGCATATAAGTGAAACATAATTGAGGGGAGGTTGTATATTTGAAGCCATCACAGCTAATTTGTGGTGGATGTGTACAAGAAGAAGGTAATGAATTGGATCATGCCTATATGGGATTTGGCTGGAATTAAATAGAACGTGAAAAACTACTTAATGATCGAATGTGGCGTATTTGAGCAAGGCTTTATATAATGCGTATCAAGTGAAACATAATAATTGCAAAGACTATACAATTGTTATATATGAAGTGGGTTTTAAAAATGTACAGGAAAGTAAACCGACTGCAATTCAGAGTGTTACTTGTTAAATATATTTTTGCTCAACCTAATGGCTGACTTTAGTGTGAAGAGAGACAGATAGGAGGATTTAACACTGTTAATGTAGGGGATAAAAACCTGTCTTTGTCGTTTTCATAATAACACCCACGCACACTACGCCAAAGACTATACATATGTACATAGATTGTAGATAGAACTCATGTGTCTTATAAGTATTTGATATTTGGTTTTAAAAGAAGATGGCGACACTGAGTAGTACAGTATCTGAGTTACCTATGGTTTATATAAATATGATAGGGGGTGGGTTAGAAATTTTACAATTGACTGAAGCCATGTTTCGTCATCATGACCTAAATGCGAATAGTTTCACCTTCCCTTTCCCCAAGATTGAACACTCAAAATTGTTGAATAATTCGTGGAATTGGTATAAGCTTCGATCGAGGTTATAATAATTCGTTGAAGGTCATTGCTCTAAAGAGTATGGTATAATCGAAGCGCAAGGAGTGTCAAGAAGTTTGTGGTAGTTAAGTTTCAAGAAATACTTGCAATCAACACACGAGAAACCATGGAGGGACCACGTTACGCTAAAATGATTACGAAAGAAGAACCATGTTGGATAGTTTTTCAATGTTTGGAAGAAATGCTAAAGAACTGACATTAAAAACTATCATCGGTGTTTTTGGTCCTACTACATATTTGAGGAAGAAAAAGACATGTGTACTTCTGGACAATTTGAGAACAACGAATTTTGCTGCACATACTAAGGAATCCAGACTATGTTCACGCAATTTTTGAAGAGTTTAATGAGTAGCATTGTTATACGAGAATTAACTTTATTGACTTCACCGGTGCTTCGCGAAACTGATAAACCATCTGGACAATGTGCGTGAAATCCTCCAATCATCAATAAAACCTAGTGAATGAAAGTGTATAGCATTATATTATGCGAACTGTGTAATTTTGTGCACTGGCAGTGTATTTATTAGTACTGTTCAAAGAAAATCAAACCTAACACAAACAGTGAGACTAAAAAGCAAAATTAGAAAGAGAAAATCTTCCCTATGTAGATAAAACACTACATGAACATAAAAAAACATAAATGAGCTGGAAGATACTTTTTATGGAAACCTAAGTAATGTATAGTGTCCTGATGGTTTTTTTGTTTTAAATAAATAGTAAGGTGCAATAGTTACGTGTTTTATTTTTGTGCTTTCAGAATTATGGTGAGGTATGTACAATTAATAATACTGTGTTTTAATTTTCAATATTTATAGCCTTTAAGCTCAAGCTGGAATATTAAATTTTGGTTGATTTACATTTTCTTCTCTGATAAAAGGTGTTGGCAGATTAAAAAAATACCTTTTTCCTTGCGACAGTTTAACAGTTTACAAATATTTTACTTATTTATAACATTTATATTAGGAAAGTTATGTGCTGGAATCGAACTGACCATATTTGTAATAAAAGTATTTCATAGTAAGTTATGAGTTTGACACGGCATGGTTTCTATATAGAATTAACTAAAGTGAAATTCAATGGTCAGCAACAATTACAAGTACGTTTCCTAGCATGGGTCTTTTCCTGGAGTATTAAATAATGGAAGATGCCACTTTAAATGAAACTTCTTCATGAGTGATCTCTTAATGTAATGTTTTCAGTTTCCTTAAACATAAGATCAAGGAGACATCACTCTAAAGGAAGTTTTTTTCTCTGAGAAACTTTAAGATGTCTTATCGTAAATTAAAACATGATACTTTTTTATTCCTATGTTCACAGTTTTTTATTTCTGTTTAAAATAAATGGCAGTTCCTCTTTTTCTCTGCACTTGTTTCATTACTCTCATAAATATCTTTGTTTCAGTATGACGAAACTGTAATGTTTATGCTTAACGCGTTATTTTATTTTGCATCTTTATGTTTTCATATTCTTACAAAGTAATATTATAACGTAATTCATGGTGACTAGATTCATTATTACATCTTTTTCGTAAGCTGTGACTCTTATTCTATGAGATAGTTACTCTTTACTGGAAATATGAGATTACAAATTATATATAAGATGCATTGTCTTTCAACAAAAGCTTTTTCTGGGAATGTTTTTCCAAGTTTGATTCCAGATATGTTTAAAGGTCAAATGTTCAAACCATAATTAGAGATTATAAGTAATTACTTTTATGCTACTAAACAAAGACTTAATTACACAGCTTTCGATCTGTTATCCTAATTTCTATATAACGAAAAGCCAGTCCTCCTGTTGTTTCAATGTCATGCTTTTTCATTTGTTGCAATGTATATGACTTCAAGTTCTAATGTTTTCAAACTGACACGTATTATAAAACAGGTAAGTAATATGAGACAGATTATTTCACGGTTTTATCATTTATATAGTTTAAGTAAACGAATACTTGGATTGAATGTTTGTGAACCATTAGTACAGTATTTATGTAGTATTCGGGAGGTCATGAGTTTAAATGCAGCGGCCAACAATCCTTACTGATTATAATGCATTTACACAATGCAAATGAGAGGATGATACCATCAACCTACACCCTCAGCTTTCCAAAACCTTTTCCCTCATCTCCCTTTTGCCTCTGTCATCCTTTGAAGTCTATAAGGGTAATAAATAAAATTGCACTTCTTATTATGTGATTCTGTATTAATACTTGAACTTTCATCATATTAAAACCAGTACGGTTTACTCTGCGACATACCATGAACGTGTCTAAAGTCACACATGCTACATTTAGCACAAGTTATTATTGTTTTGCAGTGATATCTGTACAAGGTATTGGAGAAACAACCCAAATATCGATATAATGTTTCCACCTACAAATACGAAAGATTTTAGTGTTATATCCAAGCATAATAACGACGATGGAAGATATATCTTTATTAAAAAGAAATTATCAAACAATATCAACATAATCGAATTTCAGATGCCACAGCGTATGTGAAAAATTTATTTACATATGCTATGCGAATATTACTGTTCAATGTGGAACCTGTCTAATTTCCATTAGTATTTTTGACTGCAATGGTGGTTTACTGGGATTTCCCAAGCAAGTCTGCATGTATGTCAAATGCGAATATGGCTCTAATATTATCGAAAAGGTCTTTCTATATCAGTTTTGCTTTAAAAAATGCTGATGTTAGTTTTAGAGTTCACATTACACGGCTGCATACTTCACTTCAATTTTAAAATGCAATAAACAATTCCATAACCAAATAAAAGTATGTTATCTGGCCTTCAACTAAAATGCACAACTGCTACGTTATTTTCGAATAATGCAAATTTATTTCCGTAGTGGTCGTTTTATTTATCTCTATACCATCTGGTATTGATTAAAATACATCAACAAACTGGTATACAGCATTGCACGTAGTATAAAATGATTGTCAATTTGATTACAGCACATAACTATCCTAATGCAAAGGTTATAAATACGCAAAATATTTGTACCAAAAGTTAAACTCAGTCGCAAGTAAAACAGTATGATTCACTAAAAATGCCGACATTTTATCAGAGCATCAAATGTAAATCAACCAAAATTTAATATGGCAGCCTGAGTTTAAAGGCTATAAATATTCAAAATTAAAACACTGTACTATAAATTGCACATAGCTCACCATAATTCTCAAGGCACAAAAATAAAACACGTAACTATTTCACCTTAGTATTTATTTATAACTATTTCAGTTAGTAGTAGTAGTAGTAACTATTTCAGTAGTAGTGTTTTTTCTACAAAAGGAAGATTTTCAATCTCGTCGAATTTTGCTTTTTAGTCTCACAGCTTGTGAAAGGTTTAATTTTGTTTGTACAGTACTAATCAATACTGTCAATGCACAAAATTACACAGTTCACATAATATAATATTACACAATTTCATTCACTAGGTTTTACATTTGCTTGCTGGATTTCACGCACATTGTCCAAATGGTTGGTTATCAGTTTCTCCAAGCACCGATAAGTCAATAAAGTTAGTTCTGGTATAACAATGCAACTTGTTAAACAGCTGATAAATTACGTTAACAAAATCTGCATTCGTCAGTATGTGCAGCACAAATTCTCTGTTCTCAAATTGTCCACAAGTACAGATGTCTTTTTCTTTCTCAAACATTAGTAGCACCAAAAACACCGAAGATTGATTTTTATGTCAAAGTCCTTTAGCATTTCTTCCAAACATACAAAAACTATCGAACATGGTTCTTCCTTCGTAATCACTTTAGCGTACCGTGATCCCTCCATGATTTCTCGTGTGTTTACTGCAAGTATTTCTTATAACTGTCGCTAATGTCTTCACACAATGCTTGCGCCTCGACTATACCACTCTTTAGAGCTATAAAGAGGTTCCACGAAATATCCAACAATTGCCAGGGTTTAATTTTGGGGAAAGGGAAGGTGAAACTCTATTCGCATTTAGGTCATGATGACGAAACATGGCTTCAGCCGATTGTAAAATTTCTAACCCACCTTTTTTCATAGTTATGTAAACCATAGGTAACCCAGATAATGTACTATTCAGTTCGCCATCTTTTAAATCCAAATATCAAATACCTACAAAAGACATAAGTTCTATCTACAATCTATGTATAGTCTTTTGCCGTAGTCTGCGTGCCTATTATGCAAAAATGAAAGTTCTTTTTCCACCATACTACCCGTCTTAAATCCTTCTCCTATCTTTCTCTATTCACACTAAATTCACTTATTATATACTAAAGTCACTTATAAATGAACAAAGTTTCCTATGGCAACCTAGACAGAACACTGTTTAAAGTACTTAATTTCTTCAATTAAATACAAGTGATACTGCACATCAAAATGCTGATACAGTCTTTTCAATCTTAAACTGCCTTTGCCTTTTCTTCCAAACTATAGACCACCACCAATAAAGCTTGTATTCACATTGACTAAAACAAAACACAACAATTATAGGCCGTTTACTATAATATTTTTTTGCGTAAACATACTAGTTTTAAAGCACTTCTCCGCAACTCACAGCTCGAAACCTTTTATTTCTTTCATCTACATCATTTCATTTAAATTAACCACAGTTCTCGTCTTAACAATGGTATTCGCAACATCATGATTTCTCACTGGTCTGTTATTACCTATAAGGTTTAAACATTATTTAACCTCTACGTAGAAGCACTTGTCCCTCGTTCTCTTCCTTAACGACACCAGCTAGAACAACGATGAATCCAGTCGTTCATCGACAAAAGTGCATGCAATTTCTCCAAATTACTATCATTTGTTATTATTTGTATATATGGGTTTAAAAACTTTACAAGTGTAATGTCTTTATCTGGGTGCATCTTTAAAAATATTTCATAAATTTCATTACATGTACTATAATACATTAAAGTTTCCGACAAAATTTCTCCCTTATATTCCTTAGAAATGTCAATGTACCCGTGCTGTGGTGAGTGCATAGGACTATGATTATGACTACACGTTAGCGGCAATGCCGATTTTCAATGTTCTATACTGCTTATTATATAATCAGCACTAACTTTTTCGGTACAAGTTTCACAAACTGCCATTACGTACAATTTCATCACAACCTAGGTTCAAGTCCAATCATTGACCGTCTTTATAGGGTTTTATTACAATAATGTCTGTCTCATTGCAGTTGTGCAACTTATGTATCCAATAAAATCACAGCAAAAATGTTTTATAACAAATCTGGAAAACTCAAATACCATAAAAGTTCCATGAATGACGTATTTATTTAATTCATTTCCGCTCGCAGTGATCCTTAGATGGTTTCAACAAACATTTTATCTAGCACTATCGCGTGTGTTAATTATTAAAGGAATCCAACTTTCAAGCAGTTCCGATCTTAATATGGCTATTCCATATGTCATTGGTGTACTATTTTACTGATTTTTTATCTAAAATATCATACCAGTGCAATATTATTAAATTATTTCAAGTTTCTAATATTTTATATCACTGAAAGTATTACACATTATTATGAGTCATTGCTCTCAAGGCACATTCGACTGATTTTATGAAAACTTAGTTCAACTGTGGTCCATTCATCTTTTATCATCTGTGTCCTAAAGCTTCAATGGTGGTCTATATTAAACTGTTGCAGCCAGGATTTTGTTAAGGGGGGCACAGATGTCTTTCTCACTGTCTCGTATACATATGACCCTTCTTACCGAGTAGTTAACACGCTTTTTGCACTTGGTACACATGGTTTCCACTGTTTCTTCCAGGGGTTTTCGGGGGGGCTTTGCTCCGCCGGGGATTTTCAATAGCTCCTCCGAGAGAACTAGTGTCAACACTTGTATTACTTAAATGTATTCTGAAATACCTATATAGGCAGATTCTATAAATATTGTTCATGTTATTTTGAGGTTAACTAAGGAAGTACGGCAAATTGTAAAGTAACATTATTGTTATTTTACTACATTGGATTCCATTATTTATGCATTTATAATTTTCGTGAGCTCCCCGTGAGCCGCCCCCGAATGAAATCTTCTGGAAGAAACGCTGATGTTCCCCACTTCGGGCTGAGGCAATTTAAGAGTAACTTACAAAAAGAATTAATGAATTAATCAATTAATGAATGCTAGAAAAGAACAGCTGAGTAACTATTGTTAGTTTAATAATCTATATTTGATGTTACGTTCAGTAAGAACTCATTTTTATTCATGTAGAAAAACATTCTCCGCAGGAACTGTTCTTACAGAATCACCTGAATAGACAATTTTAATAGCCTGCTGCATGCTTCCTCGAGTTTTAAAACCTGTTGTAATGAACTAACAAAAATTTTGAATAGTATTTTAATATTTGAACATACCTGACAAATACTTTTGCATTAAAAATTGTTTCTATTACTGTATTAGTGAAAGCTGTTTGCTGAATTTTTACTTTCCAAAAGTATTTATTTATTCATTAGGAAGAACACAACAGACGTATGCTCAGTTACAGTATTCTGAAAAAAATAAATTACAACTTAAGTTTTTATTTTACCAGGAATGTTTAGTAAAATGTAATCATCCTATACTGTCAGTAGTATCAACAAAATAAATGCATAATTATACTAAACACAAGAGAAATACATCAAGTTAAAGACAAGTTTAAAACTAACATAGCTTATCCAAGTGGTGTAATAATACACACGTAATATATACCAGTACAGTCAATAAATTTGTGGAGTGGCACCTAGAATATAGAAAACCAGTAGAACCCAAATGTCGTCATGTTTGCTATGCTCGGCGTAAACGTCCACACACACACACACTTAGACAGATCAAGACTGACCTTCAAAATAGTCACCGTTGGCAGAGATGCACGTCTGCCAAGGTTCGTAGAGCCGTTGAAAATATGTTTGAAAAATGTTGGCGTTAGCAGACATCTCTCGTAGGGCATCCCTTATGGCAGTGTTGATCTCCTCGGGAGAATAAAAGCGACGTCCACGTAACCTAGGTGTTAAGTGGGGAAAGAGATCGAAATCGCATGGTGCGAGATCAGCTGAGTATGGAGGATGTGGAAAAACGGTGATCTGCTGCCTTGCCGGCTCCTCCTGGACAAGGACAGAACGACGTGCAGGAGCGTTGTCGTGCAGCAACATCTAGTTCTTCCTGTGCGAAAGTTCAGGACGCTTACGACGTATTGACTCGCGTAGGCGGCCAAGGATGATCTTGTAGCGAGTCTTGTTGACAGTTGCTTCTTGTGGGATGAATTCTATGTGGAAAATTCCCTGCGAGTCGAAAAACAGTTCAGGCCTCACATTCCCTTGTGACCTGTCTTGCCTCGGGTTTTTGCGTTGTGGAAAGGATGGCGATTTCCAGGTAGCTGCTTGTCTCGTTAGTTGTGGATTGTACAGGAAACACAATGTTTCATCTCCTGTTATTATCTGGTTCAGGAACGTTCCATCAGCGCAAGCACTACTGATCAGGTCACCGCAAATGGTCATCCGCTCTTCACATTGGTCTTGTGTCAGAATGCGTATCACAGTGTGCTGGGTGTCACGCGACATGTTCAAGTCACCCGTCAGAATTTTGTGGCACGTACCATGGTTGATCCGTACTGCTGCTGCGATGTCGTCTACCGACTGGGAACGGTTAGCGAGCACCACAATTGCAACCTCTTCGATGTTACGTTCAGTTCAAACTGTTGTTGGCCGACCAGTACGTTCATCATCCTCTAAAAATGTTTCTTCCCTCCACAAAATGTTGGTACCACTTTAACTGAGCACTGCCGCCCAGGGTGTTGTCACCGTACACTTGTCTGATCATCTGCAATGTTTCTGTTGCGAATTTCCCTCGTTTTTGGCAGAACTTGATGTTTGCCGTTGCTCAAACTGCGATAATCTCCAAGTCCGCCGCGGCGCATTCAACTCCTTTCACAACAGAGACAGTACGTCTGTTTACACTCTATGCACATACCTTCCTCTTGCTGGGTCGAGAGACGAATTTCCACTGATTCGTCCAGGACGTCATGTCTCAGCTGTAGTAAACCACTAGCGCCACACTGCGTCCAGTCGACGAACTTATTGACTGTAGGGGTATAAGTTAATACAATATCAAAACGAAGTAAATATACATATAAGAATAATAGACTGATGCAACAAATATCACTTGCTTTACAACTCCCCTTTAGGATTTATGTGCCCATTGTAAGCTTTTCTTGCCATCCTGTGATGATAAACTAAAACTACTTTATCAACAGCTCAATATATAATTTTAAATATAAAAAATAATACTATCCATCAACATAAAAAAATATATAAAGATCTATAGATTGCAATTTTGTTTCCTTTAGAATAGTTTTATTATATTATTCTGGGAACTTCTTTGGCTTTGATTAAATAAATTTACTTCATTTTTCATTACACATAACCTATTGTACGTAAAGCACTCTCTTCAAATGGGTGACTTTTTAGAATTTCAGTTCGAACAGAGTTTCATGCAGTGAAAAGGCCATTGTTATTCATTCGGGTTATAGTATCCGGTATCTGAAATTTGATTTCAGAGAGTAAATCTATACTATCTACGCAGTTATAAATTAATTTATAAAGAAAGAGTGAGTTAATAATGAGTCTCCTGTTCTGCAGCGTAATGAGTTCAAAATTCTGAATTAGGTTTGCGTAATGTTCAAATTTAGGATGAAAACCAGTTGTTTTATATGTCAGAAGCCTGAGGAATTTAGATTGGATCTTTCCTATTTTCTAACAATTACTTTGAGAGGTGAGATTCCAGATGATAGGCACATATTCAAGTTTAGATGAAACCAACGAATCATATAAATTTTGGTAAGTATTAGTCATTCTGAAGTCCCTTGCTGTTTTATAAATCAATCTTAGAATTCTGAAAGATTCTGCTGTTATATTGTTTACATGACAAACGTCAGTTTAGAGTAAAAATTAACCCGAAGATCTTTTATATTTCTGGTCTTGGTAAAACACTGTTATTAACTAAATAAACATTCGTCGTCTAGTAAATATAATCGTGGTGCATTTTTGATATTCATATCTAATTTATTTCAGTGACGCCAGCTTTTAGTGCTATCTAAATAAGGTAGTTAAAATTGTCTATGGTTTCCCCAATACAACGTTCTTCAATAGCATAATTCCCGCACTCACAAGACGGAATATTAGGTTTTCCATCAGTTTCAGAAGAAACAGTTTCAACAGCATGAGGGTTTGATTCAGAAGAATTTTTCAAACTTAGTGAAGACTCATTTTGGAAATCACCATCAGAAAAAACAAATTTTGATTCAATGAAATTTTTTCCCACTATAGGAATAACTTTTAGCAGGTTTTCAAAAAACAGTCTGATTTACTCTGGGAAGCACTGTTCGCTGTCACTGATGAATAGGACAATAAAAACTAGTCACTAGCGAAGGACTAGGAGACCTATTTTCAATAAGCACCAAAGCTAAGGCGGTATGTTCTGCTTCCTGCACCGCACAAACGAAACTGTCAGATCAGTAACTCTCATCACACTACAATAAGCTTAAAATACCTATCATGAACTAATACCAGTTTGCCTGCTAGACTTATAAGTCTATTCCTGCAGCTGCATATGACAACCATTTGGCGTCTTACTTTCAACGTTCAAAGATTGGTTAGTTTCACTTTTACGAGGGGAAAAAGGAAACAGAAATAGTACTTTTATTGTCTTTTTTTCACAAAAAATCTTATTATATACGTTTTTGTAAAAAAAATATAAATGATGGGAGGAGAATGTAGTATAAGATAGTTTAATATGAATGATGAGTATACTTATAAGTTGTAATTTTTCATGGAAATTTTTTCAAACTATAGAGAAATTTAAAATACATACATAATGTATAGATTGAGATCGCTTGCTATGTTCAAAAGATTATACTTATGACAAAATTACAGTTTTAATTACTATTAGGTTCTGCATCAATAAATTTCTGAATTAGTTTATCTCTTACATGTTCTACTTTACGTTCAAGTAACTTCCGTAAATTATATTTAAAAAATTCAATATTATAAAACTTAGCATGTTTTAATAGATACGCACTGTAAATACCTAAGGAGTTAATAGGATCGACGAACAGTATCCATGTACGATATTTCAAAAGCTTTACTAGCCGTTTTGATTAAATACAACCACGATGTTTGAATCGCTTAGGAACATTATAATAAAAGTCTGTACACATCAATGCACAATTTTTATATTTCCATTTTTCCAATGGCTTTAAAAACTTAGTGTTCTTCAATCAGGTTATTTACACAATCACAAGGATTTTCACTTACAGTATTAACACCAACAAATTTAACTTCTACACTTAAGGTAAGGGATGATGCTCAGCATTAATATCTTTCTCAATTACTTTATTCCTTGCAACTTCCTTTTTATGCAAAAGTAATCTACGGAAAAATCTTGAAAAATTTCAATATTAAAATAATGATGTTTGGAAATATAGGTATTGTAAATTCCTAAAAAAGTTAATAGGATGCTTAATTACTTTCCATGTACGTCGTCTTAATTTGATTTATTCACTTACTGAAGAAAAAACGCAATGATGTCTCTGGCGATTGCGTACATTATAGAAACATTGAGCACACAATAAGGGACGATCGGTTTTATATTTCCAATTTTCGATAACTTGTAGAATACACTGATCATCAATCGTGTAATTCAAACATCCGCATGAATTTTCAATTTCACTAGAACACACGGTGATAGATGAAACTTCACTTTTCTGCACAGCACTATCAGTCTCCTCAGCACATATAACATCCTTCATCACTGTGTGAATCAAATTCTACCTCTAAATTTGAGGTAGATCCAGTGTGAAAACTACCATAAGCCTTCATTGTCCGCCGACGGTTCATCGCCTTCATCCGCACTTCGATCTTCGTAACAATGCATGATACTTTTACTAGTTTCTAATATCATAGCTACAGTACAACTGTGCACAAAAATGATGAAAGAAAATTGAGTTTATACGTCATGACCTATTTTGTAAGTAAGATTCAACTGGTTCTGTACGCATCTGTTATCATCAAAGAATTCCTAGAAACAAACATAGCAGTACAACGATCAACTTGTTTCCTCCTCATGAGGACCACGGTTGCGATACAATAAAATCCTCTGTATCAAACCTTTGTAAAAGTATTAAAAATATCATTCAACTGGTGCCAATGTCAATCACGCGGCAGACATAGATAAACTTGTTCTATCCTGCTCCGCTTCGATCCATTGTTCATTCTAGCAAACAAAAAATAAACGAACACCTGCACATTCCAATTCCAAGAAAAGCCGACGGGTGTTCTAGCACGCTCCTAACACTAAGATATCAAGCAGGCAAATATTCCTCCAATCACAACAACTCTGCGCATTTGCAAATCGTAACCCCAAACAATAAAACATCTAATAGCACAAAATTAGTTTTGTAAGTGGGTTTCGTTGGCAAAGTCAACGAAAAATGGGAAGCAAAGAACATCAGGACTCCCTTCTGGCGAGAGAACTTGAAAGAATGAGGAGAATTGTCAGAGCAAACTGGAAAAGTTATCAATTAGCGCGGGAACCAAGCTTAGAAACAAAAAATTAGAAGAATATAGAACAGCAAAAACGAATGTAAGGAAAAAATAATAACATGCAAACAAGAATCCTGGGACAAGTTTGTCGAGGAGAACTTAACGCTAGATCCATGGGGTTCCCCATACAAAATTTGTATGGAGAAAACCCTCCCAACAACATGAGGAACTTTTAAAAAACATGATGGAACATTTACCGAAACTTGGCAGGACTCGGCAAACTTGCTTATGGAGG
>JAGDQP010018384.1:21771-36657 GCA_022664845.1 Lepisma saccharinum | reverse complement strand
ATGTAGGTGCTTGTTGTGAAACGTATAATTTAGTTTTGTCCTAATATTAGAGAAAAGTTTTTTTTAATAATGCATGTTTATTTTACAAATTTGCTAACGATCCAATTTTATTTACCGCTTCCATGGAGGTCTGGTTAGGTACGGGCCCCATTAAATTGCTTTGCCCATGAGTCACGGGTTCAATTCCTTCCCGGATCCATTCAACGAAATGGTTTGGTCCACCAATTCTCCCATAATCATCCATTTGACCTGGGCCAAAATTGCCTAAATGCCTTCAATAAAATTCAATTCAATCATTTACAGGTCATATTCACATTGAATTTTACTTTCATCGGCTTTTCTAGTGTTGACACCAGTAGTTTTTTTTTTTTTTTTGCTATAGCAAGTAATTTTAATAGCACTGAGGAGTGATTATCTCACAATCAACATTTGTAACAAGTAATCAAGAATTACACGAGTGGCACAATTACTTTTAAAGATCTAACGTGGAGGTCTTTGTTCTGCATTGACCGATCAGTGTTTACCCCTATTTATCAAGATGTTTTTCAATCATTTCTAATATTTTACAATAAGTATAAACAATATTATTATTATTGATAATATTTTTCAATGAAATATCAACATGTTTTACTTCCTCATGGAAATAGGAAAATACCCTTGAAATTGCTGTCAAGAAGTAAATGCTTAATTTTATTAACAGCTTTGAAATGAATATAATACTTCAAAGTATTGTATGTGGCATTTCAAAATAAAATCTGTCGGACAAAGTATGTGTACATTCCTTCCTCTTTTACACTCCTTTCTTTCACAAGTTTTGGTACTAACAGTAGTAAATGAGTTACCCCTTACAAGTATATGATGTTTAACTCGTATTAGGAATTTAGAAATTACAAGACATTTAATTAGACAATACATTAGAAGTTATACAAATTAGGAATAGAGGTTATTTGGAGATATTTTCGGGTGAAGACAGTATAGGGTATTTGAACCTCTAAAAGAGTATGTATGTCTGGTCCTAGCCTTGAAACAGAAACAATGGATTTAACATTTAAAGCAGAGTTGCTACCGAATCGTGTTCTTGACGTGATTATATAATTCTTCCTTATACTTTGTAATAACTTCCTTGTTAACTATCTTAGTTTTATTTCAAGCAAATGCCTTAATACCAAATATTAAAAGAAAAAAATATCTGATTATCTCTTTTTAATGGCTCGCATGAAATAGGTTTCTGACAACCAAAATAATGTGTATTTATATCCGCGAATCTTATGTCTACTCGAGGGACTAGCAAGGCATAAATAAACCCTTGGTCTCGAGTTGACGTCACACACCTTCCACCCTAAATTCTCGAGAGAAAGTTGTCGGATGGCGAGACCTTATAGCGACGTGCGTGTGGGGGTTGGGTCAAACGACCTTGCTGGCAAAGGCACGATATTCTCCGCATTTAAAACCATTGCTCTACCATAGAACAAAATCCCCCCTTCCCCCCGCTCACCCACTAGTGTGGGCCTTCTTGCTGTTTCCTTCTCTACACAATTTCTCGAAGAATTCTTACAATCCGAAACAAAGCAATGTGACCTGAACGAAACCCTTACTTTGAGGTATCCAGCAGACTATCTTACTCCCGGCAATAAATCATTACGTAGAAGGTAGAAAGGAAGTGTTTGGCAAACTAGTTTTTTCCTTACATATAGCATAGTTGCCAATACAGCAAGCAGAAAACTAAAGTCCGCATTTTTGTTTCAGAGCGCAGTAGCGACATCTGAGCGTCTTTACACACTAACTATTTGAACAAGGGGTTTGAAGCCTTCAGAACGCGTTACGCAGTCGAACGAAGAAAAATTTCTCTAGGAGATATTTACTCAATGGTAGAGCGTACGTGAGGATGCCCAATAATGTTGTCTTATAGTAGAGGAAGGTAAAGACAGCAAGAGAGAACAGAATGTGTGTTACGGAACACACAAAGGAGGAAATGAACATATTATCTCTGGTGGATAGTAAATAAGAAAGTCACCTTCCTTATACGGTAGACAAAAAGTCTTAAAAAGTCCAGGTATTTGTTAAAATGAAAGGTGAAGGAAGACATACAAAAAATATATATGAGAACCACGAGAAGGTAAGTCGTAAAGATGAACGCTCAGAGAAAGAAAGCGAACATGGTTTTGAGAAGCTTTAAATTTTTTAAACTGGAATCTTGATGTATGTAATTGTAACAAGTAAGACTGAACCCATATATAGGTATTACTCGTAGTTAAAAGGAAAAATTGATCTTGAGAATGAAACTGTAACATCACCTGTGTAATGGCTATTTCATAATACGGAGTTAGCTTTGGTGCCTATTAATCTACTGCGTGCTCTTACAGGACATGCTAAAAGAATCTGCATTTTGACCATTTTTTCTGCCTATACACAAATCGTTAATTGTTATTTACCTTGTTTTTTATCTTTAAATACATAGAAAAAATTTTTTGTGACTAGAACTTTCTAGCTCGTAATATTGCTCAGATTACATTGTGAAAAATGTACACTTCTTTTATACATCTACACTAGAGATTGTCTTAGATTTTTTGGTTGTTTGCACGAAGTGTGGGGACTGTGTTATGGTTTTCTCAAGATGATTTTTAATTAATTTCTTGAGCACCAACTTTCTCATGAACACTTTCTGACCTCAGACTAAGTTGAATAAATGACGTACAGTGAAATTCAAATTGAAGAACACCTTTCTAAAAAATATTTTGTTCAAAATGTGCCTTGATGAACTCGGGTTCACTCGTTATCGTATCAAACTATATAGCAAGAAAAGATACGAATTTCCCGTCCATACTAATGTCAGAAAAAATAATGAAAACGTGGTGGGGAAAGTTTCGATGTACCAATTTTATCCTGGAATGGAAGGTTACCTGTAATTCAATACTGCACGGTGGGTTGACACTCTCACAGTCAATGTGTTACACGTCTGCTTAAAAAATCCACTTCTCGCAAAATATAAAGATCAATGTCCTACCTCCTATGTAATACATGTGATATAATTAACGTTGAATTGCTCAACGTTGATGATCATATAGGCAATCGCAAAACATCGAATTAACAGGTAGGGCCAGGCGCTGATGAACAAACCATAATGCGGATCATATTGGTAACATGTGACTGTAGGACGAAAAGCCTCCGAAAGGTTCTGACAGGCTACGTTCACCCTGTACCTCCTTTTTTGACGACACCCTAATGTCAAGCATGCAATGCGAAACACTCGTGGAATATATCAAATACAATAATAAGCCTAATGGTCGACGCGCAGGGCATGATCGTAGACGTATGTTTAGCGGTGCACAAACGTTTAATGCAGCTTCTGCGAAATGATTAATTTTACGTGTTAGGACAACGCCGGTCTCCAAAACTAGATGGCAGCATCAACTTTGTAGTACGAAAGTTCAATGCTGCTCCTTCCAAGTGGTACAACATCGCGCTCCAAAACTAGATTGCTGCACCATCTTTGTATGTGTTGCACTGGCTAAAATTTCATTGCTGCTCTTTCAAATGATTAATTTTACGTGGTAGTACAACGGAAAGTTCCAAAACTAGATGGCAGCACCAGCTTTGTGTGCTGCATTGCCTCAAATGTCAATGCTACCCCGCCCAATGATTAATATTACTTTGTAGTACGAATTGTGTAATAAAAGTATGTATGTCTGAAGGTTGTAATATTTGAATAGAATTTGTAAATTTGCATTGTATTTTAAGGGCATTAGGCAACTTTCGGTCAGGCCGTATGGATGATGATGGGAGAAATTGGCGGAATGAAGAAAGTGGGAGGAAACGAGACAACCCGCGCATACGGAGTTTGTCCACCACAAAGTACACATGGCATGAGCAGGGGTCGATCCGACGACCCCTAGCACTAGAGTTGAGCGCTCTACCAACCGAACCAGCGCAGCCCTTGTAATATTTGAGTCATTGCTCACATTCTGGTATGATGCGGTGGTGACATATATTCGTGAACCCAACAGCGCGCTCTCTGCATCATCCTGCATACACCACACGAGTAATGCCACGTGTTAGTACATATTGTTTAAGAAAAGCATGTTTTTAAGAAGGTTTGACATTGGTCAATTGTATCTATTGGCACAAAAGAATAATGAGGCTCGTGTTTTTGTTTAAATCTCAGTGACCCCGTCGTGAAAGCTACTTGGTTGCGCAAAGGTGTAAGACTGGCCAACAGAACGCACCAAAAACAGAGAGAAACCTAAAGTTGTGTTGAAAAGAAAAAGGAGTGGTGCACCATACATATGTAGTCGTTGGGCTAAAACGTGGCAACATGGTGATATTTTCGGACGTTATATTTATGTTTCAAGTTTCTACAGCAATCGCTGTACATCTACTAACCGGTACCAGGTGGCGATATAGTGAAAACAACCAGACTGTACAATGCAATTCATATGGCACCAACTGTAGGAAGAGCAAAACTTTACGGAAGCGAGTTGGGAGTACATGTAGTATGGCCCAACCGTACCCTAAGACAGTCTGGCTTCCTTCTGTAGGAATATACATTAACGGTGCACCAGCAAACCCTCACAAGCAACCGCCCTAATGCTTAGATCTTGAAAATAAGTTTAACGTCTGAATGCACATGGGTAATCCAAACACAATTATACACATCAGGTGCATAGGGGAACACAAGACGTAACCACGAGATATACAATGTGCATCCTGGTAGTAGGGAGAGTTTTTCACCCCACCAATGAACGATGTCAATATCGGTGGATTTGGAGGTGAGTAGTGTACATGCACATTTTAACCAATCCGGAAAGGGTAGTAGAGGGATGCACCAATGGTGGCACCGGGATAGGGGATAAAGTGGTAATAACGCGCGCACGCACGTAGAAACATGCGGACATATGAACGGGGATGTACCAGTGACACAGCATAGAATGGCGGGCTTTGAACCGATAGACAAACCTGCCCTGGTGGCTGCAGCTGAAGCCGTGGAACAACAACAGGAACGTCACTATACACCAACAAATGAAAAACATCTCCATAACGCAGCTGAAGCTATGGAAGAGGCTATAACGGCTATTCAAACCTGTGCGTGTCCTGAAAGGTGGGTGGATAGTAAGAACATATGGCGGTGTATTGAACTCTGGGTACCCCGCCATCCGAACCTATGTTCAGGCTGTTTCTATCTAGTCCAAGCCAACAGGACCATCGGTGTGTAGGGTTCCTCAGTGGAAAACTGGGCGTGCACAATGAAGAGGAAATTAATGCGACCTTTATTGAAAACACTACACACATTAGAAAAGCTCCAACAACGCTGGAACACCTTTTCAAAATACACGACGCGACACAGTACGATGCAATGACAATGAGACTGAATTTCCAATTAGGATTTCGGCGGATTATTAACAGTGAGGTATTCAAACTCAAGGATATACTATTGGAAAAAGGACACACGGGTAGGATACGGGGATAACGATCCACCATCACCACCAGCTAGCAACTAGCAGGGCGTGTGAAAGAAAACACCCCCGCGCCCTCCCCTTTACAAGCAAGCAATCAGTAACCCCTCATAGAAGAAACCATCCGTTGTTCATGACGTGCGCAGTGCTGTATGTGCAAAACACCCTGGAAGTTGCAGTGAATGCTGGTAGAGGCCAGGATAGTAGAGCAAGATGAGTCAAGTCAGTGACCTGTGGTATGACGATACTTGGTCGGAGAGTGATTTTGTGGAGGCAGTGAGACAACTGGGGAAAACACTAGGCTGTTGTGCTACAGGGCGGTGTGCCACCATGCGAGCCAGTACCAGTGGCGGTGGAGTCCACATGGAGAGGGACGAGAAAGCGTATCATAAACCTTTACACCATCCATGTCTGTGTCGGCTAAACATAACTGAGGAACTATGTATTTGTGGCGCACTGAACAATGGGAGTGTGCGGCGGTGCCTATCTTATGTTCCGGCTGTGCATATGACTTTTGGAAGACAGTTGTGTAACTCATACTGAGGAGGAGTTAAATAACCGTACTCGAACAGCTCTATTTACTCCCACTAACCTGTGTCAAATTTACCGGGCGTTCCAGGACCAGCATTCAAACGGTGAACCATCCACATATCGTATATTTGAGTGCGGACTGCAAAACCTGGTGCATCGAAAAGTGGAGGAGGTACAACAACTACTGCTCCGGAAAGACATTGCAGCACAGCTGTTCCGTAAACTCACGGTATTTGCGGACAAAGGGTGGTTATGCTGCATAGATAACGTGATGGGTGCGATACATGCAAAAGCTGGTAGTGTGTGTTGTGTGACACGGACATGAACCTCATACGAATATGTAACTATACAACAATGTGTGTGTTGATAGGTATCAACAGGCGGAGCAGTATAAAGACGGTGTACCGTGCAGAGTGATCACAGCTAGTGGTTAATGCAATGTTATTATGCAATGTATGTGTAGTGGTTACCAGTATTAAAGATAGAAAAAGCCGGTTATACGCAGTGTGCTTTTATTTCCCAACAGTGAGGAAGTGTGGTATGTACCAAGGGTTCTCTGTAAAGTTAGTATAGTAGTAGTAGTCACCGAAATTAACAAATAGAAATAGCGTTTATTGGTTACCAGTGATGCATCACCACGAATGCAAGTCCGTACATTTGAACCACAACATCCGTAGTGGTCGGTGTACAGGTAGTAGTGGTCGTTACGCTCATTGTCAAATAAGGAGAGCCTGTGTTGGTGCCATCTAAAATTGAACGACAGTACTAGTAGTTCATCACCGCACCATGGTAGCATTCATACGTTTATTGAAAACCCAGGTGTTAGCGGTGGTGATCGTAATTACAAGTGGATAGGTCCGAACCACTTGTGCATAAAAACGTCGATTACGCCACAACCAAAATATGGCTAATGCTACAAGACACAGGAGCACCTGCCGCCTACACGATATGAGCGTAGGTTAATAAACGTAGTAGTAGATTCTGTGGTACTGCCCGCAAAAATGTAGTATTAGTAGTACACTGATGTTGGGCGAAAAACAAGATATAACACATCTTGCGAACGTTGGTGTAACATTCAGGAAGAAGGTGTAGCAGTGCAAAGCGAATCATAATAGTATTAGTCGTGCTGTTTCTATCTCACAACGGGTCCTGAGAATACACCCATACAAGTAATGGTATAGTATATTCAAGGTTTCGGGAAATGTTTAACGTCGATTTCATGACATGCATTATTTGAATGCGTTTACACCCAAGACCTGTTCCTGCAGAGCACGACGAAAACACAATGACTACGATGAATGGCTGTCGTAGTGTTTACACACATACAACCAATGTTTGTTGTTAATGTTGTATCCAAACCAGTGTACAGTTAGCACTGGTACCAAAGCAAACGCAGACTGCAAGGCAAGGCATAATTTGTATATGTGTACACTCTGAGCTATGACCACGAATGCTGTATATCAATCATCATCATGTCAACGTGATTGCGTGCAATAGAAACATTATTAAATCGTGTGTATGGTGTTTACAACTAATGTGTGTTGATGCGATATGTAATAAAGTAAATTTATCGTTGACAAAAGCAAACGCAGACCTCAAGGTAATGCATTAGTTGTATATGATCACGAATGCTGTACCACAGTAATAGGATAACCTGTCACCCTGCATGCGTAAACAATTAGTGCTGGAGTAGATACACGCACCTACCACCAATATCTAAGGTGATGGTGTTATAGTATATCCAACCGACTACAGAAAGTAATGGTACCAACTAAAAAAATAATATGGTCATGCAGCGCCTGTATACCAGGTCATTGTTGATGCGTACAATAAAATATCACCTGTAATGTTTACACAATACACCAATACATCTAGTGACGGTAATTTATTATATCCAAACAGGGTACAGTTCCAAATAAAAAGAAAGAAAGAATATGACAATGCAGTAGGCGGCCATGCAGGTCTATGGCCACGGACAACAAACCAAAAGTCAACGTGGTGCATGGTGTTGATATAAGTGTCAGACCGCTCTAACGTTGACAAGGTAGTATAGGTAAAATAACACAGTTAACCACATGATGATGACGTGAATGCGGAAATATGGGTCTGTAGTGGTGACACACACACACACACACACACATACAACCAACGGTTGAGGTTAGGTTGGTGGTGGATTACTAGTTTCAATGGTTACAGTTCGAAATGCAGCATCCGTTTAAAAGGTCAACGTGTAAGGATCGTGTGTGTACAGGCATACAACCATTGGGTGTGTGATTGTTCCAAAAAACATGGTAACAACTAGGACCACCAAACCAAAAAATATTATGAATGCCGTACCTCCAAAAACAATACTCTAACAGTAATGCGCACCCACACATACAAGCGATGGTTGCTGATGGGGTATATTCGAGTGGCAAGGTAATTAAAATATCAAATCTAAAGAAATCCCCTTTAGCAATACATGATTTGTACGTGTTTGTGTTGGTACAGAAATATAACATAAAGGAACATTTAGGTGCAGTAATGAGAATAATAACTATTTCCTATCTCGTGACAAGAGACAAATAATATGTACAATGTACGCTAAATATAGATTTATTTATTTCAATCACTATACTGTTACACACGGTTCAAACACAGTCTGAATCCTTGATCATACCGTCCAGCACTCAGTACTTTAACTATATATGCTCACATACACACACACACAAATTGAAACACTATGTACAATGTCACTGACTCCGTTAAGACTATGTAACATCACCACCATATATGGCCGTGAGGTCCTTGGAAAGTAGCTTTCCCGTCACCTGGGTAAGTAAATGTTTCAATAAAAAGTACAGCCCGCACTCAAACGTAGTACGAGATGTACTGTGGTTATGGTTATGCACATACACACTGCACAGTGCGTTCAGGTTGGTGGGATCCGTTAAGGTTGAAAACGTCCGGTTCTGGGTTATGGATGCACTAACACACATATGCTGGATCATATTAGGACTGTGGTAACAACAGCCGCGGGACACTAACGGGAATTGGGAGGGGGTACACTGTTCCAACGCGGTCCAAATACAACGCTCCTCAATGAGAGTCAACGAACACTCGCAGGAACACCACATTGGGGTGGGACTGTCCATATTTGCACTACAGTAGGAACTGGCTACGCGTAATAGTCAGCGTTGCCGCCTCGATCCTTGCGTCAGCACAATGCAGTAAGTAGGTCCAAATGGTGCTCCGCAAGGGAAGTAATCCCAGCAGCAAACACAGGGCGGCAGCGACCTCCGTTGGGATGCTGGCTGGCGTAAACTCCAAACAGTTCTTCGACGTACAGGTCACCGCTAAACACATTCCTCACCCAACCGGGAAACGGGTTATTGGAAGCGTTGAAATATATGTCTGGTACCTTTTCTTCACTGACATGTCCACAGCACACGTGTTTATATTGAGAAGGTATGCGATCCTTTCATCCTTGGAATAAAACGGCTAACGTCGGATTCCTAAGCTCTAAAGCGGACCACAAACACCGCTCATGTCAGGTCCCAAACGAACATGAGCACGGAGGAACCTCTAGCTTGGCCTCCTCTTCAGCCTTGGCTGCAACGGAGCACAGCTCGCGCTCATCAACTGGTTCCCACTGGCTCATGATTATGATGTAAACAATGTGGAAACGTACTCGGCCAACGCTTACTTAAAGACCCCTACCCGCATGCACACAACGAAACACCACTGACGCAGAGCTCGGTGGGAGTTGCTGCGTAAAGCAAGCGCGCACTAAAAATTAAATAGGCCCGTGCAAAAGGGCGCAACGCATGCGTCGTAGGGTGGTATCAGCTACAAGCGTCTGGTAAACACATACGTAAAATAAACAGCAATACTAATAGAATTGTGCTTACATCCGAGTGCTTACAGTGGAAGCAGTACCTGTTGGATGTTTACTAAACGTTATACAACGCTTTGCTCTGGACGAGTATTATATCTGCAGGTTATGTACATGTAACAACAACACTGCTAGAATGGAAAAAGCTATACACATCCTAGCCAACCCGTTGCACGTACACTGTGGTACAGCGCCTATAGGGAGACACATCCCTTCACCAATGGTGGATACAAATGGTTCTACATTACCATTCAACGTGAGAAAGCTGTACTCGCAAACCTACTGCTACCAATGTTTCAATTCCTGGATCCATCATCCTTAAGCCTGGACAGTCATGAACATGAGTGCTAAATACGCAAAGGTGTTAACCGCCGACGAACCCTGTTTCTGTGTTCCAAACTATATTTACTGGACATGTATCAAGTCAGCATTGTTCCAGGTTGAACCACACAGGTACGTCAAATATATTACCTCCCACTATAAACTATCGGAAGACGGTGAGGTGTGTAATTGTGGTGACGTAACTAACAATCAATACGTACTGCATATGGTGACAAAACCCAATATGGCTTATCAAATGTACGTATACACCCTTTTCCGAGGAGCATCCACGTACTAGGATGACGTTTATTCAATTCCAGTTGGGTCTCACCAAACAGGTCGATCACTATTTGGACCAAATTCGTGATATCCTCCAGGCGAAGGTGACACAATCGATGTGAGTGAACCCTACCTTATCTGAAACCTCGACAAGTGTGTGTGTATATGTTCGCAAAAAAACATAAAGTGATAGCGGTGCATCCACGTTGACAGCCTAGCAATGGTTTCCCTGTGTAGTGTGTAGTGATCATATTCCCAGGAAGATTAGAGGATCCTACTTATTATTATTATTATTATTTGACAAAATTTCCTACTACAGAAACCACCATGGGAGCAGGATTCGGTATTAGCGTGCAAAAACTTTGACTAGCGTAATGCAGGTTCCCACGAGTGGACCTCAACAGTCACGTTGGCACCTACCAGCTTTAGCTCATGGTGGAGATAAGCCTGTTCCATTGTTTTCCAAATTCCTTCGAGGTCAGTGTACATCCACACCTGCACCGGAAACCAAAGTGTCATACCCACATCGTCAGTAATAACGTAACGCACCCGCGTAAATGGGTGGACGTCGTACAGTTGTAATTGACGCGAACCACACAGTAACAAATTCTTTACATACTTGGTACAGTCCTCAGGACGGGTTACTGTACCCCGGAGCGTAATTTGTTTTGTTCGAGACAACGACCGGCTGGTGCAGTCGACGCGTACAACGATAAAGGTATACGAGGTATCTCGCCATAAATGCATATGCGGATAATCGAACATGATGGTGATGCCCTAACGTGGCATGGTGGTTTGCACGTCCTCTATATACTCCATGTGCACGCCAGCGCGCATGCATAACTACAAGGCACGTACGTATTGCATTAGTACACTGTTACACGATCCATCTTAAAAGGCACTGAACCCAATACCTGCAATCACCTGTTGCCAAAGTCCAACGTAGCGAAAATTATAATGCGTGTACAGCCATGTAAATATGAAATGCTGGACGCGGTGTTACACGATTGCAGTATAGCATCCGTTTTAAACACTGGACACAATACCAGTAATAGTACAATCACCTGTTGCCCAGGCTCCATGTCGTATATCATTAAGCAGTGGTCCCCATACACATCCTCCTCTTCCTCCAAAAACAACTGTACAATAATCCATGTCAGTACCAAGCTTATGATTCCTTGTATGTGGTATGTTTTGTATAGTATACCTCTATGCTTTAGAGTATGTCATGTAAATATTAATACCAAATTATGAACCATTTACAAGCATGAAATGATTAGCTTGTACGTCCGAAAATTCAAGAAGCAAGCAAATTGTAGTGTCGCACTTATGTAGTAGAGTAGTTGATGATTATAATAAAAACAGTTTTTACTTCTTATCCGTTTGTGTTTGGCGATTCATTACAAGAAATGACAAACGCCTTACATTCTGGATTGTATTTATTTATTAGTACTAGGACTACAAGTGTAATATCGAATTGCATGCATACTCCTGCACTGGGAAATGATACGTACGGTTGGTAAACTGTACCGTGTGCAATGCAGCACATGCTTGATCTTCATGGTTCCTCAACTGAAAAATCACCATCTTTGCATGGCCTTTACCGAACTAAATGGATAACAACTCTGTATACACTATACCCAATCAAACCCGTGCAAATATCGGTTAGTTACACTGGTACCCGAAACGTACCAGGGCACTGGAATAGTATTATTATAGTTGTGAAAAATTGAAACAATTTCCGAGCATCTCTGATGCGAACCAATAACAAATACTCGTTAGGTAGAAACTTGCCAATCACTACTGGACTGCCTTGCGCACTAGAGGGATACTTGATAACTGATGTTTAATATGCATATGGAATAATACTCGATACACAATGCACACTTTCCACGTGTTTGTTTCAAACGTATATTACACTCGTCACACGCAATTGAATTGTTCTGCAAGCACGTACCGATGGTGTCCAACACGCATCGGTCCACAAGAGGGTCACCTCGGACACGTGGAGGTAGGATTAAAGTATCCTGTGACCCTACAGTAGGAATACACAGAGAAGCACTTGCCAAGGACATTTCACTTGACCACTACACCAGTTCAACGGTACAATATTAATGTCCGTGTAAAAAGTCCTACAGCACACTCCGCGTCTTGGCACAATGCATAGACAGAGTTCACATGTTATCGCAAAACGCATGCATATCCTTTGCAAGGAACAAGTCCACAAGGTACTCCATTCGAGTCTTCAACACATGTTGCACACCCAACTTAAACCCAGGCATCCACTCAGCACCACTGACCGAATGCGATTCCGTATACATGGTATACAACTTGGATATAGTGTCTGTGTCCTGCTCGGTAAACAACATGTAAATTTCCTCGGTTGTAGCATCTGGATAAAGGTACCCACCAGAGAACCCCATACACACATGCTCCTGCTGGTTAGGGCGCCCGCTGTAACAACCTGGGAACAACAAAAAACTAGACCACTGGTCAATGGTACGGAATATACATGGCTCGTCCACACACCGGACTAAACACTTGCACTGCTGTCCACTGCTGTCCACTGTCCACTGCTGCAAGTGGACTACCAACGGATGAAATAGCTTTGGCCATGTTCGAGGTTGCCATGACAACTGATAATCACACCTCAACACCAACACACTTTAACCTCAACCCAGCACATCCGCAAATGATCCTAGACAAATCAAAAAACTCCCACCACTCTAGCAGCACCGCCTTTGAACATGTGAAACTGACAGCTGCTGTCCAAAGTTACAACGATCGCCTCCGATTACGGGTACTGGCATGCTTGAGTAAGCCCTGTCAAAAGCATTAACGTCTCCAAGACCATTTTCTGCTTCCTTAGGACCCCCGCCAATCCAACAACTCCTACCACCCGAGCGGCACCGTCTCTGAACATGTCAAACTGACAGCTGCTGTCAAAAGTAATGACTACCTCCTTTGTCTGAGATAAGGCGATTACGAGCACGGTCACGCATGAGCGATTCGGATTCATATAACCCAGTCTCTAACGAAACATATACTACCATATGAAAATGCTAGCCTACTCCTAGTGTAAACCCATCTACTCAGATCATATTTTTAAACCTGAAATTTAATGACTCGTTGCATAGTTTTTGAAACATATTTCTGTTGACTTTATTACTGGCAGATATGAAAGCAATGACTTGAAACACACAGTTAGTTAAAGTTTCTATTGCAACTACTGTTTGTTCATAAATCGAGTTAGCATTTAATTTTTTAAGGGAAACGTGCAACTACATCCTTATTATTTGACAACAACGATGACTAGTGTTTACATTCTAGTCGCTTCTTTCATTTTGTCAGTCCTGAACACTACCTTCTTTATAGGTTACCGTTTTCCTATATTTTGTCCAAAACCAAATTTATGTATTTATCATATTCTTGGAGCGAGCTGTTTCTCACTTAAGAACATAATATTAGAATCTGACAAGGTTTCCGTTCTTTCAGATTCGAAGTTCAATGACCTGGAATTGTCTCAAGTAATCAGAATGAGTGAGGGATAGGAAAGCGGAATTTCTTATGCGCATTTATGTGCTCCTGGATTATTGAAGAAGAAAAAAGAGTAAACCCAAACTAATGTGTCATATACCTCAGACCCTTTGGAAAGATAAATTAACCTGCTCTCTTAAAAACACTTATTGTTCAATTGAAAGTTATCATACGTATCTTGCTGTTAACGCTCATAACCTCATTTTATCTTATCATATTTTAACATACCAGGTGTATGCATAAGTTTTTGCCGGTTTTTATGGTAAAGAAAACACGTAATTTTCAAGGAAAATTAATTTTGTTTTATTCAAAATATTGGCCATCGGCTTCTACACATTTCGCCCATCTTTCAGGTAATTGATGCATACCATGCCAGATAAACTGCTTGCCTTTTGCGGCAAACCATTCGTCGAGCCATTTTCCAATGTCTTCGAAATTGCTGAAGTGCTGCTCTGCGAGCGCGTGTCCCATTGATGCGAAGAGGTGATGGTCAGATGGCGCCAGGTCTGGGGAGTATGGCGGGTGCGGAAGGATGTCCCATCCAAGCGATTTCAAGGTGTCTTTCACTGGTTTGCTGTGTGAGACGGCGCATTGTCGTGTAACACCATCACTTTGCCATGCCTTCGGGCCCATTCCGGTCGTCTTTCGATCAACGCGTGATTTAAATTAATCATTTGTTGGCGATAGCGTTGTGCATTAACGGTTTCGCCGGGCTTCAAGAGTTCATAATACACAATACCGCTCTGGTCCCACCAGACACAAAGCATGGTCTTCATGCCGAAACGATTTGGCCTTGGTGTTGAAGGACCGGCTTCGAAAGGTGAAAGCCACGATTTTTTCCGCTTCGTGTTTTCAAAATAAATCCATTTTTCGTCACCCGTCACAATTCGATAC
>JAGDQP010018384.1:0-21671 GCA_022664845.1 Lepisma saccharinum | reverse complement strand
TCCTCCAATAACACCTGCAATTGCTCGTTTTCGCACTTTTGTGGTCTACCAGAGCGCGCACTGTCTTTCACATTGAAATCACCACTTTTAAATTGTCTAAACTATGTCTCACATGTTCTAATCGATGGAGCGTGTTCACCATATGTTTCTACCAGCACACGATGACTGTCAACAGCCTTTTTCTTTTGATTAAATAAGAAAAGCAATGCGTGCCGCAAATGTTCTTTCTCAGGCACAAACGTCCACATGATCACTGAACGATAAAACAAAGACGCTAGTGTTTGGCGGACTCAACTTAAGTGTGTTTGTAGTTTAATGTCAGACGAACAAAAATGCCGTATGTGTGAAATGAATACGCTGCGTACTTTTTGCTGGCGCCATCTCTTAGATAAGCCGGAAACTACTTATGCATACACCTGGTACGTGTGTTTAGAATACTGCTCTAATAACAGATGCTTGAACTAGTTTATCCTCAACAGTGAGTGCTTGTATGCTACGCTCGAAAGTTTTTAAAGGACTAATTCAAATTTGGACCACCTATTAAGAAGCAAGTATTTTATAGAAACAATCTAAATTTCCTATTTGGAACAATTTTGCTATTACGACTCACTGATGTAAAATTAAGAACACAACTCTGAATGAACTCATACTACTACAAAAAGTGACAGTCACAGGCTCTTTTTCTTCTTTTAATGAAAGCGGTAACCATGAGCCCAGCTTGCCTACGTCACGCGAGGGTTTTTGGAGTATCCCGGGGGCCTCGGGTAAGCTCCCTTTCGGCAAGAGGGCGCCACTGGCCTTCTTGTTTGCCATTGTGTCTACCTGCCTTTGAGGAGAATGTCCGGTACATTACTAATTGAGGGAAGAGAGGATTCCTATTTCGAGGATGATACAGAAAAAATGTCAGGGAATCCTTTATTGAATTTTACCCATACATAATACTGTTGTTATACAAATGCAACTTATCACATAAAGGGAATAAATTTCATTGAGATGAGGCGTCTCTCCCTCATGGTCGGGAGAGAGAGCCAAATACTGTGTCTTCGATTTCTGCAGTTTTCGGTGGTACAAAATATTGTGAATTGTATTGTCTTCAGGTTATTTTATAATAAACACCAATTTTAATGGCATACGTTGTATTTGCTTCTATTAGTTTCAAGGAACTGTGACGTTTTATTGTTATATGACAATGTGGGCTATCACTCGCGGAATTACTTTATAAGTTTCTAACCTCCCTTTTAAAATCACATTCCATAATAATAATTAGACCACTTTGGTAACAAGGAAATGTCAATGTTATCAACTCCTAACAAGTATGAGACTGATATTCTGTTTACAAAATTTCTATTATTTTATAGGGGAGAAGCTCCCGCGAAGGAAACCTGTAATTTTAATGACTTTCTGAACAATAAGATTGCTTGCTCCTCAGTGTATATACTATGTCTGTAAGAATCAGAAAGACAGCAAAGAATGCAAACTAAAGTATTTTGTTCTTTCTTTTCACCTTTAGTATCCAGCGTATTAGTTTATAAGAATTTTGCATACAAAAAATATTATCCAACTAAGAGAATCTAAATTTTCTTTATTTGTGCCACCGCCATCTTTGAAACAATAATAGAAGAATCGAATTAAATTTTGAATATCCAAACACGGATAGCCTTACAGTTTTCGTAAATTAATGGAAAGCATATAAGTAAATCACTGTAGCTCTGAAACTTCTGTTTACCCGTGAGCATCTGATTTCGTGAACTATTGTATTCACCACAGGTTGTTCACCACACGAACAATGTCTCTTGAATGTGACAACCGCCTTTGCTTATATCCTTTTTTTTTTTTTCAACGATCGTATTAATTGCCTATTTATACGTCGCAATTCTTAGTTCTATATCGTCGTTCGTTAAACAAAACCTAGCATACGCTTTAAAGAGGTCATATTGTGCGTCACTCACATCATTCCTGAGGCATTAGAAACCATAGAATACTAAAAGCAAAACAGGTCTGAGGATGCTTCAGCAACCATTACATTGGTATTTTTGACTAAGAATACAATGAAGATTAGTGCTGTTTAAAATAAATAGCAGAAGAACGCTCTTAAATCTCTTACAAAGTGACAGTTGTTACTGGATTGTCGTTAAGATCTCTTTTGTTTTCACTCTGCAGAGGTCAGCGTTTAACCCAGGTCGTTGAATTGACTTAGACACGAATCTATTGATGTACAAACAGAAGGTTAATAGTGAAAATCCTTTTTTGATTTCTCCCCTATTGAATTAATTAATCCCGGTCTGTGTTATTATTTTATTACATTCTTTTCTTTAGTTCAGAATGGTTCATGATGTCCTCAAATCTTGCAACGTTTAAAATCATTTCCCGACGTCACAGAATGATGAAATTTTGCACAAAGACATTAGTCAGGTGACAATACAATACTCCATTGTTAATTTCATATAGTTATCTATGTTTACATATTTTAAAAGCATATTTTAATGTTTTTAATACGGACTTCTTTATCCTAAAATAAATACTAGGCTGCAACGATAAACCGTTTCACTGGTTGCAGAACACTATAGGATTTGGGTCACAAAACATTAGGCTGAGAAAAAAAAATTTTTTATAGACATACTTTTCTTAAACAATTCGTACTAAAAAGTAAAAAATAATTTTGTTTATGCATGACTAAAATGAAAAGCATGGGGCGCGCTCTCATATTCAGTCACTTTATAAATTCTTGAATTGGAATGCCTCATGCTTTCCTTTTTAGACATGCACAAACATTATTTTTTTTACTTTTTAGTATGATTGATTAAGAAAAGTATATCTTTAAAAAGTTCCTTTTATTATTATTTTTTCAAATTGATTTTGTTTACCTGTAATTCAGATTTACAAGATCCCATATCGTTGAAAAAGGCTTAGGCCTCACTACAAGAATGTGCTATTTAAATGTCAGCATTAGCTCTGAATTAAGAAGGTGGTATCAACATTACTCATTTGTTTACATCCAGTATAGTACCTGTGACTCAAGTGTGTTATACGTCTGAAGAATGACACTCCTCGGCAACTACTCTGTCGGAGATAGGGACGAAGAAGGTTGCGGCGAGAGAACTAGTTGAGCTACCATACAGACGTTAACCTGGTGAAACTGAGCAAAACTTCAGCCAGCAAGGACACTAGAATCTTCATGACTCCCCAATATATTGGTAGCAGCATTTAGGATTGTGGTAAGGAATATCCATCCAAATGGTAAAACGATCACCTTCCCAATCATAGAGGAAGTGGACAGGATAAATCTACGTTCGAATGGCATAACAACTGACCCAAAAAATCTACTAGACCTGATTGACAAAGTGTTTGAGAGAAGGGATGAGTCCTTTCAGCTAAATAGTATATATAGACAATTCGTTATGGCGTACGGTCGCATAATTTTTAATCCAGTGGAGAAGTTTCCAGCATGCTGCATCCACCTGAGACAACCGTAAGACGTTCAAATTTGTCCAGGTTAATTTGGACAAATCAAAACTAGCAACACATGAACTGAGGCTATACTGTGAAAAAGAACAAGTGGACGTGGCATGCATTCAAGAACCGTACACCAGCAAAGGAAAGTTGTTGGGTATGCCGGCCGACGCCGTGGTGCTGCTTCCGGAGGACCCAAATCCTATGGTGGCAGTGGTAGTCTTTAATAAAATGATCGAAATATTAGTGGATTCTAGATTCACATGCAAATGGATTCAGACCTTCATCTTGAAACTCGGAATTGAACAGATAATAATAGTAAATATCTACTGCCAGTTCTCCATCCCTGCAGATATTTTTATACATAAACTAGAGGAAATTCTGGACGTGTTTTGTAGGGGCAATTTACTGATTTTGGGGGATTTTAATGCCAAGTCTCCGCTCTGGCACTGCCCAAGAACAGACGACAACGGTGAGAAGTATGAAGATCTAATTAACCAGCATCAGCTAATGATCCACAACAAAGAGGACCAACCACCAACGTTTCGGGGCAGGGCTGGCGCGGAGAGCAATATTGATATAACATTAACAAGGGGAGATTTTTATAGACGTATATATGAATGGAGTGTGATTGAATATGCAACTACGAGCCAGCACAGCGTCATCAGCTTCCATATAAATTTCCAGACAGACGACAATAATAGCAATACGAATGAACCTGTTGACCTAAACTACAGCACTAAAAAACTAAACTTCAAAAAACTTATGGAAAAGCTGAACCTACCGCAAATTGAAGAAAACGCAAACTTAGATGAATTGGCTGAAAAAATCGAAAAGGTAACACGTGAAGCAATTACTAAAACAGCACCAAAAATTAACAACACCAAAAGAAGAAAACCCTTCTGGACCCAAAAACTTGAAAACCTGAAAAGGAAATTAAAAGCGAGTAGGAAAAGTTATAGAGCAGCCGGGGACCACGAACTTAGAACAACACGTTTGAATAAATACAGACAAATTAAACAACAATTTGAAAAAGAAATTTTCGAAAATAAAAAGAAAACAGGGGGTAAGTTCGTGGACGAGAACTTAAGCAAAGATATCTGGGGCATGCCCTATAAAATTGTTATGCAAAAAATTAAAACCAAAGGAGTAATGAACACATTAAAAAAGACGACGGAACTTTTACGATAAACTGGCTAGAAACAGTGGAACTTTTATTCTCTAAATTATTTCCTGATGACATTGAAGAAGAAGACAACGAAGAAAACAAACGAATTAGGCATGATACAGAGCATCCCCCAGCTGATGACGCGAACCAAGAACCACCTAGAGTAACAAATGACGAAGTGGCGGCTGCAATAAAAACACTTAAATCCAATAAGGCACCGGGTCCAGACGGGATTAAAAATGAGATATATAATTCCCTGCAAGACTTTTGGACACCATATCTAACTAAACTATATAACGAATGTCTGAGTCAGGGAAGATTCCCAACTGTTTGGAAAAAAGCAAACCTAATTATATTACATAAAGGGGAAGACAAACCCGAAATCTTATAGGCCTATATGCCTATTAAATGTGATAAGTAAAATCTTCGAAAAAATCATAGTTAAAAAAATAAACGACAGAAGAGAAAATCTCCAAGAATGTAGGCTGCAATACGGATTTCGTCGAGGCAAGTCGACCGAAGACGCGATTAATGAGGTTTGCGGAACTATTAACATACTTAAACAACAAGAATGCAAATACGCTATGGGAATATTCTTTGACATCGCAGGAGCTTTTGATAATGTATGGTGGCCGTCAATGTTAAAAGAGCTAAAACACATTGGGGTCCACCCTGCGATCTGGAAAACAATTAAAAGCTACTTCCAAGGAAGAACAATACAAGTTAATACAGCTGATGGCGTCGTGCTGAAGAATCCGACGAAGGGATGTCCGCAGGGTTCCGTTCTCGGGCCTATAATCTGGGACATGATATTTCAGCCGTGTCTGGGAATGTTGAATGAACTTGATCAAGTGGAAAGGGTAGTGGGCTACGCGGACGATCTGGCGGTTGTAATTAAAGGAAACAACAGAAATGAATTACAGAATAAAGCAAACCAAATCATAGATAGAATGACATCATGGTGCAACAACAATAAACTAACTATCTCAGCCCAGAAAACTAAATTTGTGTTATGTAATGGCAATCTAAACTTCAACAGGGGGCCGATAATAAAAATCAACGGGAAGACAATTAAAAGAGAAAGGGAGTTCAAATACCTAGGTGTTATTTTGGATGAGAAGCTAAATTTTAGAACCCATGTTACGACAGTAAAAAATAAAGCAGTTAAGTTATCACATAAGATAGTCAATATAGCAACCAAGGATTATAGAATACCCCTGAGGATAGTAAGAATGTACCATGATGTCATAATTCGGTCTGTAGTTGGTTACGCCGCAGCGCCTGGGGCCACCGAATGGATGTGTACGCCAACAGCAAATCATCAATAGGTCTCAACGGCAAATACTACTGAGACTTACAGGAGCCTACAGAACAACTCCGGTGGAAGCACTCCAGGTGGCGACCGCGACCATGCCCATGCATCTACAGGTAAAAAGGATGGGGGCCGCCTACTGGCTCAGAAAAGAACGAGAAGACAAGATAGAAGAAATTCTCCATCAACCAGCTGAAAGTAGAAGCGATATACAAGATATCCTGACCAGTGCCTGGCAATCATTCTGGGAAAAATCATCCAAGGCAAGAAGAGTCTACAGTATCTTCCCGGACGTGGCTGAGAGGGCTAAAATGCAACTAGAAATCGAAGGTGGGTTGCTCCACTTCGTTACCGGTCATGGCCCCTACCGGCAAAGGCTCAAAGATCTAAAATTAGTGGAAGATAACATGTGCCACGCTTGCGGGGTTATTGCGTCCCCGGACCACGTTGTTCTTAGATGCCAAGAGACTGAAGATCTAGTCAGAGTACAAAGAGCCATTTTGGGGGAAAGACCCGTCACGGAAGTTCTGATAACTCCAGAGCTGGTGCCGGTCCTCCGAGAGACGGCAGAGAAAGTTTCATCATTCTACAAAATAAGATTCTTAGCAAGGGGGGCGCACCTTGGAGCGGGGCAAGAATAAGCAAGACTCCACAAATATGAAAATGTATAAGTGACCATCGGACAAAACAGTGCAGTGTCTATCTACGCGAGAGGGATCCTGCGCGTCGACCGCGGCATCCGCGAGTTATTGACGCTAATGATAACAGAACAAGAACGTAAAGTGTATACGGATATGCAAAAACGTCTATCCAAACTTAACAGAGTGAGAAAATAAAAATATCAAAACAATGTGAACATTAATAACAAGATAATAATATACTAGCATAATAGTGTACCGCTGCTGGAACTCCAGCAGTATAGAGTGCCTTGCATGGAACTCCAGCAAGAGACGCTCAAGTGTGAAAGTGTGTGTATGAGTGGTGGTGGGAACCGGGATTAGTGTAATCAACATAGTGGAGACAAACGAAAATCAGACAAACCGACCGAAGGTTGCGGAAACCGCAACTACCGGTCGAAGATGTGCATACCAAACCTGCGAGTAAATGTGCGCTGTATGAGTGTGGAAACTATCTAGAGGAAGAAGAGAAGAAGGAAATATTCATGCAGAACAGTGCATGCATCCAGGACTGACCAGCTTGAAGAAGAAGACCGGATGGCTACCCCTGTGATGGGACAACAACAACAACAAAGCAGAGAGAAGACACCAACCAACGAAAGCAGCAATTAATCTTATTAGTCTCGTTACAGGGTGTCGCTGATAAGAAGAAGAAGCCATTCTCAAACCTATGTGTTGTGTCGTCCTGTATTCGTCCTGTATTGTCCTATGTGTATTGTATGTTTTTGTAGAAAAAAATAAAGCAAATAATAGGTAGGGACCCCTCCCAAGCAAATGTTCCAACAATCCAGGAACAGAGACCAGGAGAACATTCTGGATGCCTGGTCAAAGTCCGTCCCGCAACACCAGCTGTGTCGAACAGGTGGAAAATAGGAGATCCTTGGAATGCCGGAACGCCGGTAATCCAACAATCTCTAGGGACAAGCCTGCCCCAGACTGAGAAGTACTAAGATGTACGTGTTGCACGACCCAGGAAGTGCACGACTCAATCTGTGCAAAGCATGCAAAGAGGCAGGGGTTGTTAGGCGGGCCCCCAAATAAAAAAAAATGACTCCCCAATAGAGCTGTGCAGCGAGCGGATTTCGAGCGCTTGAAATCCGAAGCGTGAAGCACTCACGCTCGAAACGTGGGAGAACTGGCAAAAATCCACTTCGAGCAACTTCGAGCGTGAATAGGTTTCGAGCGCTCGAACTGTTCGAGCGGAGTTCCTGCTCGAATTACGTCATCAGACTACATTTTTGTCTATCGTGCTGTAACTGGTTAAAGGAGATTCAGTGTTGCCAACTAACCGCATAATAATAATGGGTTATCTAACAAAAATTTTGAACTGGGATAGACTATATACGAAATCACGATTTTGACCCATATATCCGAGAGTTGGTCAAAATAAGGTAAATTCACAATTTTCAACATATCTCAACAAAACTTTGCACAACTTGGTAATTTGGCAAGACGAGGAAGATAGAGTACGTTCGAAACCAAAATTTTTACCAATATATACGAGGGTTTGTCAAAATATCTCAAATCCACAATGTTCAACATATCTCAACAAAACTTTACACAACTTAGTAATTTGACAAGATGAAGAACATAGAGAACGCCCAAAAGAAATTTTTTGACCCATATATGCAAGGTTTGGTCAAAATATTCCAAAACAACAATTTTCAACGTATCTCAACAAAACTCTCCACACCTTCCTAATATGATAAGACGAAGAACATAGAGTACGTCCGAAATCAAAATTTGACTCATATATACGAGGTTTGGTCAAAATATCGCAAATTCACAATTTTCAACATAACTCAACAAAACTTTGCACAACTTTGCAATTTGACAGGACGAAGAACAGGTACGTCCAAAACAAAAATTTAACCCATGTATACGAGGGTTGGTCAAAATATCTCAAATCCACAACTTTCAACATATCTTAACCAAAGTTTGCACAAGTTAGTAATTTGACAAGATGAAGAACATAGAGTACGTCCAAAACAAGAAAATTACCCACATATACGAGGATTGGTCAAAATATCTCAAATCCACAGATATCAACGTATCTCAACAAAATTTCGCACAAGTTAGTAATTTGACAAGATGAAGAACATAGAGAACGCCCAAAAGAAAATTTTTGACCCATATATGCGAGGTTTGGTCAAAATATTGCAAAACCACAATTTTCAACGTATCTCAACAAAACTCTCCACACCATCCTAATATGGTAAGACGAAGAACATAGAGTACGTCCGAAACAAAATTTGACTCATATATACGAGAATTGGTCAAAATATCTCAAATCCACAATTTTCAACATATCTCAACAAAACTTAGCATAACTTAGTAATTTCACAAGACGAAGAACGTAGAGTACGTCCGAAACCAAAAATTTGACCCATATATTCGAGGATTGGTCAAAATATCGCAAATACACAATTTTCAACATATCTCAACAAAACTTTACCCAACATAGTAATTTCACAGGACGAAGAACATAGAGTACGCCCGGAACAAAAAATGACCCATATATACGATGGATAGTCAAAATATCGCAAAATCACAATTTTTAATATATCTCAACAAACTTTGCACAGTTTACTAATTTGGCAAGACGATGAACATAGAATACGCACGAAACCAAAATTTTAACCCATATATACGAGGGTTGTTTCCCGTTCATCTTTCTCGGTGGTGGTCGCCATGTTATACGTTGTATCACAAGATGAACACTTGTAATGCAGCATTGATTTCAGCCTAATTTTTCTTTCTTTGACACATTTCATGATTCCTGGTGAACTAATATTTCTACATGTTGTCTTATGTTCTGACACCTTCCTAACTTCCGTTATTACGTGTGCGAGATCAACCAGTCTTCGGCCTTGGATAATATTTCGAATTGCTGTATCTGTGCTGTCTTCTGCTGCTTCAATAACAAGGGGCACTTCTATATCTTCAGATTCTTCTGAAGGATGATCATAAGCAACTGTTAATTTACTGCAATCTACCACATTATTTTCTTGTACTGTTTGTAGAATATTTTCGTTTTCGTATGCTATGTTAATAGCTGTACAGGCTGTCGTTTTATTTTGTTTTCGAAGAACTGAATACGTTCGTACAGGTATCTGAACCTGGAAATCTTCATAATCTTCTATTTGTGTCCCAGTTGATTCTAATTCTTCTATCGTACCTGATGCCGACGTAGTCTTGAATTTCTCCACAGACGAATTCCGAGAAGTCGCACATATGTTCCCCTGTTCTTGGTGTTGAAGACAATCTGTTGCTTGCTGTTCATTTGTCGTAATTGAATTCCCTACATCGAGCGTTGACATTGTACAACTTGATGAACCCACTGGTGGAGCTGTTGTTTCATTAGAATTATTTTGTTTTGTTGAATTTCTGTAATAATAATAATAATAATAATGAAAACAATATACGTCTACCAACACATACAGTATACTAACATACAAGAAATCAATCTCCCAAAGTGCGAACTTTGACTTAATACTGTGAAAGTAAACAGATGTTAATTATACTACCAGTTACCCCATCTGAGAATTTTCGAAGTAATCTTCAGTTTCACCTGGGGAATTTAAAAATAATTCATTCTTCCCGTTATTTTGGCCGAATTTTTCGATGAGGATACCATGCTTCAAACTCGCAATGATGATTGGTGTAATGTCCTTTGCAGGTCTATGACAAAGTCACTGGGCAAAATGAACCTAAGGTGGTTCGCCATTGCTTTCCATAGGATGAAGGTACTGTGATGATTGGATACAGTATAAACTTGACTAGGACTACGTACGTTCTTAACCGAGATTCGTCGATTACCAAGAGACGAGCGCAATTTCGCATCCATTAGGGACAATGAGTTGAGAAAGAGATGATAATGGAAAAGTGCAAAAGTTTTGCCCGAGTGCCTCCCCCTTCAATTGAAGACCTGAATTGCAAAGCATCACAAGTCCAGCGGAGTATTTTTTTCAGGAGGAATAGAAAACAGTCCAAGGTCTTGGTATGTTATCCTACTGAGCTGAAAATTATTTTGTATTAAAAGGTGTTTCTCTGGTGGGATTTCGATGTAATATTTACTCAAGTGGATAGTCCTTGAAACATAGATACAGACGAACAGAAAACAAGCAAATACGAAAAAAGTGGACTTGGGATGTTTTGCAATTCACGTCTTCAATTAAGGACATTGCCTGAAGACGGACACATAGACCTATGTGCCCTTTTTCCGGCAATCGCTTTAAACGATCCGCCATGTTCTTTTCTACATGTCCTGCAAATTTCAAGTCAATATCTCTATTCGTTAGTTTGGTAGAAAGAATTATGTAAAATATATATATATATATCCACAGGCGACAACTTTCGTCTCGCTTTCGAACCCTGCTGGCGGACAAAACCTCAACTCGACTATGAGCAAGTTTTGTTCATTGTTACGCAATGTGTTTGTTGTAGAACTTCTTCACGTTTTCCGTCAGAGGCCAATTATTTACACAATGCGACAGAAACTTTGGTCTAGTCAGATCACACATAAAAACAAGTGAATTAGCCCGTCACCGGGAAAAAGACATTCTTTTCGATTGAAAGTGAATGGGAGAAATTAGTGTTATAGCTAGAACGGTGTTGAAAATGTTTTGCGGCGGTCATTTTAAATCCTAGATAACGACTTTTTCAAAATGTTGTAATATTTTCCTAAACTACTCCTGATAATACACCTTTAAGCCAAATTTCGTATCTCTAGTTCAAACAGTGTTGAAAATGTTTTTGGCGGCCATTTTTAATCCAATATGGTGACTTTTATAAAAATCTTGTAATATTTCCCTAAACTACTTTTGATAGTACTTTTATGCCAAATTTCGTATCTCTTAGCTCAAACGGTCTTGAAAATGAACTTTGGTGGCCATTTTGGATCCAAGATGGCGACTAATTTTTAACGTTTTGTAATATTTTCTTAGTCTACTAGTGATGATGTACCGTTAGACCAAATTTCGTTTTTCTAGCTCCAGCCGTTTAGGCTGTGTAATGGGTTCCCAAAACCTTGGTCTTTTAAGGTGCGACATACGAGTTCTTGCAGATTGGATATATTTTTTTTCAATTTCAAGAACGAAGAAATTAGAACACTGAGGTAATTTAACAAAACTATTGTTGTTGTCATTTTTTAAATTATTATTATTATTATTAAATGCTGTGCTTAGAATTGTTTGTGCTTTCTTTCTTCAACCTAATCACCATGAAATCTTTGATTGCCGGAAGAAGGACACGTAACATGCATACACAATTTTGAATATAATTTCATGCAAACTTTGAATTCTGTCAGGTTAGTTAACAGTTTTCAAATCCGATTCTATGCTCTTTAATCTTTATACTGATGTCATAGACATAAATATTATTTCAAAAAATTGTTAGTGACATGGGTTATCTTAACAGCTGTTTACAGAAAATGCGTTTTTGATCTATGTGCCCTTCTTCCGGCAATGTCTTCAATTTTAATCCACACCTACCAACAAACGGATAATTTCTTCGTACTGAGTGACAAAAATTACACAACATTAAATAGATAACAATAATGAATCGGTTTTAAATCAGATTAGTTTGAATGCGATGAAAACGCCCGGAACAACAAATGACCCATATATACGAGGGATAGTCAAAATATCGCGAAATCACAATTTTCAATATATCTCAATAAACTTTGCACAGTTTACTAATTTGGCAAGACGATGAACATAGAATACGCACGAAACCAAAATTTTGACCCATATATACGAGGGTTGGTCAAAATATATCAAATCCACAACTTATAATATATCTCAATAGAACTTTGCACAATTTACTAGTTTGATATAACGAAGAACATAGAGTACGTCCGAAACCAAAATTTTGACCCATATATACGAGAGTTTATCAAATATATAAAATGCACATCTTCCTAACCCAATGGAGAAAACCGGGTCGGCCATCCGCTGCGCCGACGCCGGTCAGGGTCGGGCCGCACTCGCTTCCCATTCGTTCCCATTCGTCGGGCCGACATCCCCAAAGGCAGAAAAAAACAGAAAAATACTCATTTTGGCCGGCGTCAACCCGACCATTTCACGCCCAAACCCAGGTCATTTCCCGACAGTCACAGTCGGGCGCCAGTTGGGTACTAGGCGTTTGCCGCCGACGGCACAGCTAAGACGGTCCGCAAATGGCTATAAGAAACGGGTTTAGTTGGCCAAATCAAAGCATCAATGCTGTCTATTAATCCGTTGCTCTCATCACGATTTACGGTGTTAATTTTCCAACAGTAAATAATCCCAGTGGCTGCTGTGGGGTTCAAACACAGGAACGTCCTGCACTTCTCGTTGGTAGCTCGTCGTCTTATCACCTCATCCATGGTTCCACGTTGTGAGTTTGCTGCTCTTTTACGGCATCTGTATTAACAGACAGTCTAGAATGGAGTTGCTACGCGTTTTTCACTATTATATACAAATAAAAATAAAGAATACTTTCCTTTTTCCTTTCTTATGTGCAGTTTTTCTTTACGACCTTGATCGTAAAGATCGTCATGCACTATTAAATTTGTATTTCTCAAGAAGTGTAATATGTCGCCTTAGAAAAGGCACATAAAGCGAAAGCTGTGTCATAGATTAACGCCCTATTAACAAAATTAAATGTTCGTTGAAATAGGTTATAGTTTAAAATTCAATGTTTTCAACATGCAAACGAAAACATGAAAAATGTTGTTAGTTTCATAGTATTTACTTCCTTTGTATTTTGTGATACTTTTCACTACAGAATTTTGTCAAAAGATGAATGAAATTAAGAGATAAATATGTTTTAATGTAATATTTTAATATTAGAGAGTTACAGCCCTCGGCCAGAATTCGGCCCATACAAATGCTGCCGCCCACATTTCAACCGTCGATGTAGAGTCGGATTCAAAAAAACTGGCGAGTGAAGCCCGACGATCCTAACTTACATTTGCTATTGATTCTTTTATTGTCTATAATGAACAAATTTTTGACTAGTGTAGATGTATCGTGACTGTCACTGATTTTAATTGAAATTGTTTTCTGCTGACTGTCTCAGATAGTTGGTGGCCCGCCTTTTTCTCGAATATTCTTGACGTCATATTCCCGCCTTGTTAGGACATGGTCGGCATTTCCTTCTGTCCCGACCAAATCCCAATACCATCGTCGGGAAAAGGGAAGCTAAAAGCTTTCCCACCTTATTGCCAACCATTTTCACAAAATGTACTGGTATGATTGGCACACTACAAGGATTAGTTTAAGCTAGTTACATCACTCCTGGCTTCGTTCTTTAGGCCACTTTGACAACAGGATGTTTTGCCTAACGCGCCCATTTGGCGTCGGGCCGCCTTTAAATGCGACTTTTCCCGACTGTCACACCCCCGACACCGGGCCGATGGCTGCAAAAATTGGACCGTCGGGGTTTGGGGCACATTTTCTTCACTTGGAATTTGACAAGATAAAGAATTTTAACATGACAAGACGTAGCAGTATTTGTAGTAGTAGTAGTAGCTGTTGTTGTAGTTATTGCTGCTGTAGTTATAGTAGTAATAGCAGTACGATTATCAATGTATCCAATGTATTTCACCCCACACCAACAGGAATGAAAACAATTTAGTAAACAAATCAATCAATAAATAAAACATTAAAATGTGATTACGGCTTATGTTAGCATGAATCTACATTACATTTCTATGCCTTTTTAATGGTTCGAAACAAGATGAAAGGGGCAACAGAGAAGGGTTTATGTCAATCAAATGTACGCTCTGTCAACTGTCGAGCACTATGCATGAAACATATAAATCGTACTTAGAATAATAACACACATTCCTGGATTCTTTGTGCTGTATTTAACAGTTTCTGCTGAATACCGTGCTTTTAATACAATAAATTGTCTTTCTTTGTAGTCTTGATGTCGAATCAAGTCGTGGAGGTCCATGAGAAAGGGCTTTGGGGTCCAGATCTGGACCGGGGTCCGTCATTTGAAGCCCCCTTTATGTACAATATGACGAATACCAACTTTTTAGGTTGCATATACGAAGGTTGAATAAAATAATATAATTCCATACTTTTAACGTATGAATTAAAAAGCGGATCGCACTTTGATAAACAAAAACTTAGATATCATTTTAAAAATTGGTCCAAATTGAACCAGAGTGGAAGTGGAGTATCGAGATTAAATGAACCCTCTGCTCCCTGGTTATATATACTCACTAAAATTTTAATGATATCGAGCAATCCAGTATCGTTTTAGAGAGAGGTCAATGGCATAAACCTTTCAGCAAGACGGAGGAATGATGGCTATGGACGTAATGATGACGAGAAACAAGAGCTAAATGACAAAGACTACCTCATAATAGTTTTTTTTTATCAACATCTCACAAAAAATAACTATTTCAAACGAAAAGTCTAATTAAGTCCTTGTTTATTTTTATATGAAGAAAACAATCATTTCAATCGAGTAACAGAAAAATGTGTTAAATAAGTTTTCGTGCATATTTTGTTTACAGTTTTTTAGAGTACTCATTGATCGGTTCTCAGAGTGGAAAGATATATAAGACACCTAATCATACATAACCCCTACGTTCCCACGGTTACTACTTTAAGATAATGTATGAAAAATGCAAGAAAGCAATTATTAATAACATATATGAACATATAAAATATATTTTGAAAGAAAAAAAGAAAAAATCTTACTGCCCGCCGGGATTCGAACCCGGATGTTTTATTTAGTGAGTCAACGTCTTACCGCTGCACCACTTTACCTCTGTGGCAAAGGGTGCTTTGGTCGACGATCTCTCGAACCTGCAAATGACCAGCACATGGGTTTGGAAAATTTACAGGTGGAATAGAATGTTATCAGCACTTTCGGGTATGCCCACCCCTAACCGGGGACACGCCGCCCAACTCCGTCAGCCCTGGTTTATTTATATACATCCTAGTTTTTAGTAATCGAATCCCTGTGCTCAACTGATGACGTACCTCCTTGTTAATTTGAAGCGTAGAGAAAGTTCTGTTTGATCATTATACTTGCACTGGGAACTCGTGAAATTCGAACAAGATGGCGTTGGAGCCGGTCAATTAATTCGTAAAAAAGAACTGCATTTTGTTTCTTTCATTCATTGACCTTTATCAAAGTGATACTGGACTGATCGGAGCTATTAAAAATTTAATGAATATATGAAGCCAGAAAATGGAGGGTAGTTAACCTCGATTGTCCACTTCCAGTTTAAACCAATATAGACCTAATTTTCAGTTCTTCACGCTTGCTATCGCTGTGTGGCCTGTTTTTTATTTATGTTTTAATACTTGCCAATAACCTAAATATGATTTACTTATACAGTTCGGTACCTGTACAACTCAAGAATTAAGATGCATAAACGAGGAAACGGTCACACAATGTTAACATATATATAAAACTTGATAAGAACTGAAAATTTGGCCCATACTGGATTAGGCTGGTAATCGGCAATCGAGGTTAAATATTTATTTGCTTTGGCGTCCATATTTCGATACTAGACGATTACTCCAGTAGCGTTACGGAGAGCTTGATGTTTATGGTAGAGAGTAGTGGACGCTCTTGGGGAAATAATGTTCATGACCTGTCCGCGTTCCTTGCACTCCCATTTATAGGTGTTCTGTTGAACTACTTTCAAGGCACTGTGAAAACCGGTGGCCGGTTGGCCAGTGATAGCGTATTTTTTCTCTTGGTTTCGCTACACAACAACATTTTTTTCTTTCTTTCCAATTTTCAACAATTACATTTTGCTTTCGTTTGCATTCTCAATATTTCAAGAACATACGTTAGAAAGTCATGTTAGACTCTTTTTGTTGTACCCATTTTCAACATTTTCAAACATATCGGAAATAGGATAAATTATCGGACTCACAACAAACATTTAACGTCGTTTTTCATTTCCAGTCTAATCCCATGTTAACAAAATTTTCAGACTTGGTATCGCTGTGCGGGCGTGTATGTAGTCTTATTTTTTAGTTATTTATATAATAGTGTTCCGTACTGTGTATATGATAGTGCATCCTGTAAATAATGTTTAGCTATTTGCAAGAATTAAGACACAATTTAAAAACCGGATCGCACAGCGATAACAAGCGTAAAAACCTGCGTTGGTACTGAACGAAAATTATTGCTTTTAGAATGAGGTCATTGGTAGCAGCATTAGTTATTTTATTTGATAACAGGCAGCTCATTCCCGTGCTTTAATCCTCATTGGCTAAATTATGTGTTACTTCACTTGGAATATACTGTAGATTGTGTTATTTAGCACAAACTATACGCTCGTTATGCAAGACGTTCACTAAATATTTATATGATTTGCATGTTTTAAAATTCTTTAGTAAATCTTATTGCTTCGAATGCTTTCCAGATAAGAAGTACAATCTGAAGCGTTGTGACTCCTGTGATAAATTATTATTTTCCCTCTAAATTGCCTTCTTTCCATTCAATTTCACATTATCTTCAATCGCTAGTATCGCGCCCTGTACATGTATTCGCTCGAACTTGCTAGTTTTCATACATAATATTAATTGTTTGATGGTAGGAAATCTGATATATTATCACAAACATTTATCCGAATAGTCTTCCTGTAGTGAACAAATTAGAGGGGCTCAAGGTAACGTAATGATATTTAACAATTAATGCGTTTCGCGCTGCCGCCACTTGGATTTCAAAAGCTTCGGAATTGAACAAAACACACCTTCAACCCCCACCTGAAATTTCACGAAATTCTGATAATATTTAACAATTATGATATTACGCACTACAGCCATCTTGGATTGATTTCGGGTTTAAGTAATCCGCTTCGTGCTTCTCTAGGCCGGACCTAGTGAAGTCAGAAAGTTCCCATGTCGGAAAAATAGTCCGCTCGCGTACAGAAAAACACTATCACAAACAGAAAAACAATTTAGTTTATATATTATGCTGAAGAAGGAAAAATAAAAATAGGAGCATCCCCGGGAACGCTGATCAGAGCACACAACACCCAGAAGGCCGCCGACCCCAGTCCTGGAGGGGGGAGATTGGGGGAATGGGGATGGATCTCTGCGGGGGGCTTTTTTCTTTTCTTTTTATTTTTTTTGCTCCACAAAAATTGAGGGAACCCCCACAAAAAAATCGGAAGTAGCCGGCCCCACAAAAATTCGGGGAGCTCCCCAAAATGTTCGCAACCAAACTCCGGGCCGAAAACATTTGGAAGGCAATCCCCCATGGCTAGGACCCCCAAAAAACGCTCACGACCAAAAGCCGTGCCGAAAACATTCCGGGGTAGGGTGGGAGGTTGTGACCCCCATATGTGAGGCCAGCGACCCCCAATATACTATGCACCCATCACCAATGACCCCGAAGACACGGACCATTTAGCCCTTCATGTTCTTATATATCCTCGGACTCAGAGAAAAAAATAGTGTTATAAGGAACCAGGATTTAATTATTTCCGTTTAATAACAGTTTGTTCTTCAAGGACTCCGGATGTTCTAGGTCAAGACACTCACAATGATGAGTCTTCACAGTCAACGTGCATGGCTTCGTTTTAGTTCCATATGTTTAACATGGGAAACGTTTGGACCTTAATAGCTTTCACACAAAAAATCGTACAGGGTCCGTACCTTCTAGGAACGTTCCTTTTATGTTTATGAACAAAGTATTGTACTTACGGTTCTAGTCCGCCCCGTTTATCCACGTAAAATCACACGAAAACACGGAGCACTCGCACACACGTCTGTTCAGCATCAAAACCTATACTCTAACCCCAGTAATGTCCATAGGAGCTTTGTAAAATATTGGCCCTGTGATGCACTATATTATTACAGCAAGGTTGCCAACATGAGAAAAAAACATAAAAGTATGCGCACAAGCTCACCACCAACAACAAAAATCATAATTTAGCTTCTAATTGTGCATGATAGAACATTCACCTTGGGCTTGTATTGAAACTAAGGAAACATACTTTTGAAAAAAAAAAAATACTGTTACAGAAAATATTGCAGTTTTCAGTGCAAGGTCACATTGTGTAAACTTTGACCTTAAATAGCTAAAAAAAAGTGTATTTTTTTAATGAAGTATATTAGCCTATATAATTAAAATGAAATCTACATTTGGTGCAAGTTTCATCTTGGGATGACTTTAGGAACACTAAAAACGAGCCCAAGATAAATGTTCTAGCACAATTAGAAGCCAAGTTCTGATCCTTGTTTAATTGGATGGAATTATATTTATGACCTTTAGGCATATAAGGCTCGTTTTAGTGCGATACACCAAACATATAAGACATCAAATTATTCCCAATTTTTCATTATTACAACAATCAATTCACATATTTATTCTGCCGCAAAATCCAAAGATCTTCAGAATTTCGCTTTCGTAAAAGCTCCGATGATAATCCGCAAAATACTTCAGCAAGTTTAAGTCTAAAAATTATTGGTTATACATTCTTAGTTGTCCATTCCTTCAAGCGTGACGTCATTACTAGATTAATATTTATTCATTTATACATCGACGAACGAGATTCATATTTAAAATATCATTTAATCAATTACACGAATATCTGAATAAATATTAATCTTCATTTTGCCTTTCAACAATATCAATAAAATTGAATTCATATCTTTTTGAGCAAAAAGCAAATCTCCATATTTAACCAAATTTATCTTCCGCACATCGTTAACATTAATATAATGCATACGCTATACTACTGGCAAGTAGTATTCATTACATAAATACCCCGACCACAAAAAACAAAATAGTGAAATTTATTTTAATAAATGAGCTTTCTATAATCAACAATATACCATAAATATGGAATATTAATAATAATAATGATATTTTATATTTTTTTAAATTCCCAGGCAATGTATATCCAATTACACACAGAACTTATGTTGTATTATTTCATAGCTGATTATGACAAACACATTGTCGTAATTACCCTACGGATCTCATTCTTAATTATCATATTTCATTCATCATGTAGCCATTATTACAATAACTATTTCATTAACAGTTCAAATAATTTTGCCCTTTTCGTATCCAATATGCACATATTGACCATTGTTAGAAAGTTGGTGGACAGGCCAAACATTATTCTGAACAGTGATGGTAGACAAAAACGACAGACTTAAATTATATCTAGGCATCAAGCTATATTCTTCTTCTAAAAGTAAATAAATAAAAAACGGAAACAAGGTTTTACATGAAAACCCAAGTTTAGAATTTTCTTAATGTGTCTAAGAAGTGAAATATCGGTGAGAAATGTACAAAAAGATGTCTTCCGTTGTGGGTTAAGATGAACATATTGTTTAGTTTGGTAATTCTTTACAAGAGCTCCTTCTGCCTTAGAGCACTCGGAACACCTTAAAGTGCTATGTTTTGCTTCCTACAGTCATGAAAGGCACTAAAATACATGCAAAATAGAAATTAAAGTTCCTAAAGTTTAACTTGTTATATTACAATAACATAACAAATTCTAATTGTAGCAACTTATTTTTTTTTCACGTATTTTAGGCTCTTTCATGGCTATAGAAAGCAAAACCACAGAATTTTGAGAAGTTCCGAGTACTACATCACACTTCAAATAATTAAAGAACGTAACATCGAAAGAAAAATTAACCTTACCTTACTGAAGATTTCCTGAAATGTTTTTTTCTTAAATGTATAATTTCCAGCAGCCGTCAGCTACTTCTGGTTTAACACTGATGCACCACTATGCTAACAGACATACAACAACTACATGTGATAAATTTTCTTGACGGAACCACGTGCAAAAAAAAAACATCGACGATTGAAAAATGCATGGCTTCCTCTTCTTTACACAAACTTTTTGCAGCGAATTGCTAATTTCCATCTCCCGAATACAATCTCCCCCGCAATTCGTACATATTTTACAACTCCACAAATTCCAATAATGTTTAAACAAATTTACAACATCAGCCATTTGACACGAACAACGTTGCTGAAGGCGAACTCACTACGACATCTTGCCACTGCTAACGACTAATACAACAGGTGATCCCAGGGTTACCAATCACAAAGCTGGGAAAAGCGCCACAGCAGTAGCACAAAGTCGCTAAATAGAACTATGAAAATCGCTAAGAAAAAAAGCGCTAACCAAGAGTACTTGTACAAACAAGGTCTCTGTTCAAGTCGCGTGTGCAATAAAAAAAACACCGCACCTCACTTACCTAACCTCCAAGTGCCCTTGATCACTACTTTTATTAAATTTCCTTATGCCAATTAAAACCTAAAAAAGCGCCAACCGAAAGCGTCTTGGAACATATGCTTCCCCAAGACGCTAGTCTGGTAATTAGCAATGCACAAAAAGTCCCGTCTGGCAACACTGAGACCTGCGCCACTGGTAGAGGAAAAACAAAGATGGCGTATCGCTCTCCTAGTAGGTAGGTCAGAACAGAATATTTTTTTCTATCATGTTATACGTGTCCTTATGACACCTATTTTTTCACACGGTTTTGGAAGTTCTGGATTCAAATTAATCTAGAGAACACCATATTAAAATAATATAACACCATACAACAGAAGGAGCACTTGTATAGTATTACCTTTAGTTTAAACTAGGAGATATTTAAAATATCAGATTATTGAATTTAGTAATGATATTAACTGCAGTGATTCGTATGGAATCTGAATTTTCGTGTTATGGTATCTGTAAACAGAGAATAATAAGCATGAGCTTTCTGGTCAGATAATTTCTACTCTTGCACAGAATAAAATAAGTTGAACTGCCCGAAACTTTACGTTTGAAGTGTGTTCATGAATATCTGGTTCGGGAAATCTAAGGGACTCGTATTGGATATTCCCCCGTCACCGAAATCAAGTAACCTCAAGAATCGTAATCGGCCATCTCTTATGTTGTTTTATCTATGGGAGTAAGGTTACTTGACGAAGTTATTTTATGTATGAATCCAAAATAGAGAAACGAGTACAAATTATTACAACCATGTTCACCATAAAATTGTTCACCTAATTTAATATTAAGATATTCGTATATACATGAAAATACATTTAAAAATGGTTATTATATTAGTTTCAAAAT
>JAGDQP010018383.1:1188-36661 GCA_022664845.1 Lepisma saccharinum | reverse complement strand
ATTGTTGATAAAAGGGAAATTGAAGTAATCAATATATACGTATATATATATACGCATTTTAAAATTTTACAGAAAGTAAAACGTTCAACCGAAAACTTGCTGAATGTAGGTTAATCCAAAATGTGGAGGCAGCTCAGCTAGTAGGCGGCTTCTGGCCCTGTTGCTTGGTTGTGCAACCGCGCCTAGTTTTAGATTTTAAAAAAAATGTATTACAATTGACTTACTTGGTAATGTCAACATCGCTGAACAGTTGGACAGTGAGTGTTGGCGTAATATAGCACTGCATAACGAAAGAGTGAACCGTAATCGTTATATTTTGAACATTATCATTAATTGTGTTCGTTTTTGTGGCGCTCTTGAACTAGCGTTACGGGGTCACGACGAGACAGAAGCATCCTCTAAGTCAGGTGTTTTTCGTGGCCTCATTGATTTCAGTGATGAGCTTGACACAGCGATGAAAACTCATCTGAAAACGCTTCTGTCTTCAAGGGAACGTCAAAAACTATTTAAAAGGAACTGTTAAGTAATATGTTAGAAATATGTCATGAGAAAATCTCGCAAGAAATAAGAGAATCTGACTTTTTGACTGTGATTGCAGACGAAAATAGTGATGTGACTAACACTTTTCAAATGGCTGTCGTTTACCGTTACTTAGTGAAAGGGAAACCGGCTGAAAGGTTTTGGACTTTCCTCGAACCCCCCAAACAAGTCGCAAAAACCCTGGCCTCATGTCTATTAGAAGAACTGTCACGTCATATAAGTTAGAGGAATTTCCAGAGAAATTAATTGCCCAAACTTACGACGGCGCATCCATTATGTCTGGGACGTCTGGAGGCATACAAGCGACTGTAAAGCAGCAGTTTCCTAACGCCGAATACGTTCATTGTTACGCCCACCAGCTAAACCTTTTAATGCTCAATGCAGCTTCGATATTTCGAAATGTGAGAGTCTTTTTTGCTACTCTGCAAGGAATTTGTTCCTTCTTCTCAACAAGTCCTCAGCGTACAAAATTACTAGACGAAATCGTGAAGAAAAGACTTCCACGGTCTGTGCCTTCGAGATGGAATTTCCAATCACGCAGTATCAACACAATTTATTTGTACGGGAAAGAAATAATTCAGTGCTTGAGGGAGATCCTGAAGAATGAAGACATAAAAAATGCAAGTACAATTGACAGGGCTAGAGCGCACATTGACATTCTAACCAGACGTAGCTTTTTTTTTTCTAACTTTGTTCCATAAAATCATGCCCCATGTTGACATCTTGTACGGGCAGTTCCAGAGAAAAGATATCGATGTAGTAAGTGCCCAGAAGAATGTCTCATCTTTCTCAGAAAGTATCGAGAAAACCAGAAATGAAGAAATTGATGTGGATCCTGATCCTTCTGTTTCAACAGATACACCTAAAAGAAGGAAGACTGACAACAATGAACTTAAAAGGAAAGCAAAGGAAGTGTCTGACGCCAATATAAGTCATGCTAAACGCCGATTTCATTTTACCGGTCATCTTGTAGCCGGGTCTTTATTTTGTAATGAAAAATGTGCTGAGTACAGGAATTAATTTCAAGAAAAAATCTTAGAAAGTGTTTGTAACTTTTATCCGTTCGTCAACGCAAAACAACCGTTTCCAACTTACTACAATTTACAGCACTAAACAGTTTTCGTCAATGCATGGACCAGTCAGTTTGTTGGAATTTTTCCAGTGCAATAACATTCAGAACACATTTTCTGAAACATCCAAACTTCTGAAAGTTCTCCTCACTATTCCAATGACTTCCTCGGAGGCAGAGAGATGCTTCCCTACCCTGAAAGAATCAAGACCTACTTCGTAATACCATGACACAAGAGAGACTGTATGCGTTAGCTATGTTGTCCATTGAGAGAGACTTGGTGAGCAACATTCCTGATTTCAATCAGTTAGTGATTGACAAGTTTGCAGTTCGAAAAGAACGGAGGATGGACTTCCTTTTTAAATAAAGTATGGAATGACTTTTGTAATTAAATTGTTTATTTTAGTTAGTGATTGACAAGTTTGCAGTTCGAAAAGAACGGAGGATGGACTTCCTTTTTAAATAAAGTATGGAATGACTTTTGTAATTAAATTGTTTATTTTAGTTAGTGCATGAACCGTAGCAAAATATTTTTGTCCTTGCTTTTCTGATGCTCTCGCTCATGTCTTAGAATTAACTTCTATTTATTCTTCGTTTAACAACGTTTAACAAGTTCTATATAGAACTGAGCAGTCATTGTTTGTTACTGAGTTAAATAGCAAATAATATTTAAATAGTACATGTGTAAAGAAAACAGAAATAAAAATAGGGGAAGAATGTACTATCCTGCCTGTATCTTCGAAATATTTAAGTAACACTAAAGCCCCCCCCCCACTATTCCCTAAATAGTTGCAACCGCTGCTTCTAGAGACCACCAGTCGCTACTGGTGTATAGTATTAATACTAGGATTTCCAAAAACGAACGAACACACTTCAGTCTTTCTCAACCCTAGTATTGTTTATAATCATATTTAACCTAAGTACACACCATTTTAATGAAACTAATTAACATACTGATGTCACTCCATTACACATGTTTTATCACCTGAAAGCAACTGATGCCAACTTGTAAATCTAGAACATTGTCTTTTTATATATTTAGATTTATATTACCCATTGGTACTAAATTCTATCTGTTCCACATCTTACTGTGCCATTGTGTTTTTCGATTTTAAAACTCCCCCATTTTTTTCAGGGATTTCCTCGGTCAGAGCAGGGAAGTGCCGGTGTGGTACATACAAACTATGACCTGTTTGACTACCTTCCAATAACCTCTCCTGGTCTGAACCTGAGGTGCTTAAAGGCCAAAAAAATCAAACCTCTTCCAACAACGTTCCAATATGTCAGCTTGCTATTTTCAAGGTTCATTATAACGGCATCACCTGTCTAATGTTCTGGTTTCTTGAAAATCGAATATGATATTTTCTGTCACCAGACAATAAAACTTCTCCTGTTATCACGGTAACTGCTGAAGATTTTCCTCAGTCTTTTCCTTTCTTTCTGCTGAGAGACAGTCATGAAGACAAGAAGATGATGAACGTTTTAGTGAAATGGGAAGATGGAACAAGAAATATTGTGTCCAGTAATGAGTTGAAATTGTGTTGGCCACCCGATAATAAATGGAAATAAAGGAATAGTAATTGCTCCTGTTGATGATTCGAATTCGTTACATAGCGATGATATACTATACCTCTGTCACAGTTGTTATTGTACGGCTACAAAAACGAATCTAAACCTTAGAATCGATTCTGATTCATACAGTGATGTTAGTGCTTCGAATATTGATGACTCACTGTACGTGCAACCGTCTTGTGAAGTTCGTGGGTGCTCTAAGAAGTCTTTAGCACTTGTATTAAATGTTTAAGTACAGTGTGATGGAAACATTTTCAGGACACAAGAAATTGTGAGGAGGATAATCCATTATCTGAAATTCCAAAGACGTCAAAGGTTTCATCTGATTGTATTAAAGATCAAAAAAGAACCCTGATTCTTCAGCAGAATTTCTTTACAAGAATTGCTACAAGATATGTCAAAGAAGAATCCACATCATATATCCACAAATTCAAAGCAGTATCAGACAGTACATATGTTTATGTTATTGAAGCACAAAGAAAGAAACCACAATATTTTCACGTAGATGGTTCCCCACAAGAAGTGCCTCAGAATAAAACAAGCTAAGTAATGGTTTTATTATAGATAAAACCAAAGCGCCCCCTTATAAATTCAAATTATTTTGTAATGTATGTATCCAAAAGAAAGAGTCAACAAAGTGATAGGAACAAATGGAAATTACTAAGCGAATACCGGGGCCTGCCAGTTTTAGAGTCAAAGTTATATATTTTCCCACCAGTATCCATGACTAATCTAACGGTGTATGGCTTATCTCTGTTGAACTTGTGGCTACTGAGATATAACAGAGGCACAAATGGAGAAAGCTAAGTGATTCGAAAGGACCAGCTAGTTTTAGTCACATTCATAGTTTTTCTCGTCGTTTCTGACCATAACGAATTCAATGATAATATTAGTAGTAATAAAAGAAAAGACAAATAGCAAAATGTAATAAAATATGGTGTAGAAAAGGTAATAAAATAATAATAAACGTAAAATGAAAGGAACAAGCATAAAAAACCAATTAAAATATTGTGCCGTATCATTCCTAAGATACACATGACTTACGTCACAAACAGTCGTATCTTACACCCCCCTTTCAACATTAAGATATGGAAATAATTGCACAATAAAACGTAGCATAATGCCTAACAGTTTAATAAATATTGAGTGAAAATTACAGTGTATTATATAAATTACTGTCTCCGGAATAACAGCATGAAGTTAAGGAAAATCTATAAATTTGCTCTCCTGAAAAGTTGAAAAAATTGAGATACAACACTTTGTGATGAGGTCGACGATATGCTGGTGTAACATAATTCCATTTTTCTGAACCAGTATCGTATATCTGGCGAGTTGCACATGAAAATATAACGTTTCATACTAAAAAAATGAATAATCTAAAGACTATTGTTTGTTATTGGAAAGTGGAAGTACTCCTTTCGCTGTGAAACGTATTATTCCGCGTGAAAGTGGAGAGGGTGAGAGCGAGAAAGAGGCGGAACTAGAATCGGAAGAAAAAAACTGATAAGTTTTCTTTCTTTTCTTTTTTTTTTTTTAGAAAAAATATTGTTTTAATCCAAATTGTAGAGAACTTGTAAGAACTATTGACATTAAATTTATCAGCTATGTTCAGAAAGGTGTATATATTTGCACCTACTATTTAGAATTTTGATAAACGTAAAAGGGAAATTTAAAAATCGTCATTTTACAACGTAGGTATACTATTTTGCATATTAAACAATAGTTGTAATGAAAATAAAAAAAAAACTCTTGAAAAAAGTAAAAAGGTAATGTATTTTGTTGTGCAAATCAAAGCAAGAATTACTAAAATATTCCAACTAGCAAGAAAGTTATGAGGGTAAGAAAACAAAATCTATACCATAGTTGAAAATAAAATATTGAATACACGTTCTATCTTATCTAAAGACCGGAAGTTATGGCAAAATAAAGCCGTAAAAATGGCAAAATAAATTTCAAAAATGGTACTTTATATAGCAAGAATGAGCATATTCGTTTTAATTTTAAGACTTAATCTTAGTAAACAAAAAACAAAAAAAAAAAGGCAGCATTTTCGTTAATCTCTAATAATTACGCATATTAATAAAATTAATAACAAAATAATGATTAATAAAATAATCATTGTATCATTAATTTAATTTATAATCTTGGAAACATAAAGAGGACACTTTGATTATTATTCTTTTTAAAAAAGAAAAGCACATAGCACATAAATATTAGCAGTTTTTGTAGCACAAGAAAATCTTAACAGAAATAAGCTTGTGTAATGCGTCTATGAAAAACAAGAGTCTAACAAATGAGTAGAGATAACCCTACCTTGGCTCTCGGGAAAGCAGTCCTGCTACACAGCACATAGTTCACTTCTTGTTGCATGAAATAACAAGAAGTTTTTTCAAATTTTCCACCGTTAGATTATGTCGCCTGTCTGTTAAGATTCGTTTGAGGCGCGAAAACGACCTTTCAACATCTACCGATGTGAGAGGTGCATATTTAAAGCACGCGACAACAATGGGATCGAAACCTACATCAACCGTGCTCTCATCCTCCAAAACTTTAGAAATGTTCCTAATTTTCTGCAAGTCGCGGTTTTCACTAACAAGACAGCCACACTTCTTTTTCAGAACTTCACCTTTTTCACCGGGAATATTGGACACATCTTTCATTACACCATCAAACACACTCATAGCAGCCACAAGTTCCAGATTTTGTTTTTCCATGGAAACAACTGACGTTGGTATCTGCGAGAAATTTGAAAATATGAATATTAGATCATTCTTCACAGATGTCTGTCCGAGTAACTCCTGAGCAATCCTAATGGAAGAAGCATCCTCTTCATCAAACGCATTGACGATCTCCTTGATTTTGTGGAAATGCTCGGCATAGTAAAAAGCTGTTTCCAACCATGTTCTCCACCTCGTCAAAACTGGAATTGGAGGCAGTGGTATATCTGGTGCAATCTCTCTGGCGACTCTAACTCTAGAAGGTGCTTTAATAAAAGTTCTTCTTTACATTTGAAATAAGCTTGTCAATGTCCGGGAACAATGCACGAACTGTTTCTGCAGCTCTATGCAAGGCGTGTGCCAAGCATGTCAAATGTACCATTTGGGGAAAAATAACTTTTAAGTGCCTCACCTGCTTTCTTCATATATGTTGCTGCATCAGTCAGGAAGAGAAGAACATGGTCATGTCTTATTCCGTGAGGCCATTCAGAGTACTGATAAATACTTGCGATATAGTGGAGCTATTGGTTCTTTCCACAACGTCCACTGTCAGAAGAAAAATCTTCGATGGTTGTCCAGGATCCATGGTCCCAATTATAACGTTACAGATGAATCTACCCACAGCATCAGTGGTTTCATCTATGGAAATGAAAATTTTGCTGTCTCCAACCTCCTTTCGAATATTCCCAATGGCATCAACGTATGCAGCCTCTAAGTATGTCTTTCTTAAGGTAGATTCGCATGGTATTTCTCGTTTTGTGTAAGTTTCTAAAAAAACTTTTCAGAGACGGATTTTCCACTTTAGAAAGAGGGATGTCAGCCGCAACGAACGCACTACACAAATCATACGCGAACTGTTTGTGGCGTGAATTGGCTGCATAAAACACTGGCAAAAGTTGAAGAGTCTTATCTGCACTGCATTTCTTGTCAGTTGCTGTCTTGTGCTTTGTGGTACTTAAATGCTGTGTCACAAAATAACGTTTCTCAGCACAAACAGATTGTTCACAGAGTTTACAAAACAACACTGACCCATCTGTTGAGAACACGTCCGGTCTAAATTATTTTACAAAATTAGCAATTTTGCCTTTAAGCGAAAGTCCAACCTTTGGCATAATGAGAGAGGGACAGTAAGTAACTCACACCAGAACGGAGAGACAAACAAGACTGAATTCCCTTAACTGAAGAAATCAGTTGTCATTTACTACCTTTTATTTTTCCAGGAATTTGTGGCAGTCGGTTGGTCAAGAATACGGTGATTCATCCCCTCAGGTGGGCCACCTACAAACCTTAAATTCCTTATCTCACTGAGTGACAATGCGTTCCGCTCTTCCAGTTAGCAACGCGAGATGCACTTTCCGTTGCAAGGAAAAATTAAAAAGAAGCAGCAGTCAGGATATGGCAAATATGGCAATTAATTTAAGAAATGGCATTTATCAAAGATTTTTTAAAAAATGGCAAAATATGGCATTTTGCCATAACTTCCGATCTATACTTATCAACGAAAAATAAACATAATGTTTTCCAACCGATAACGATATTGTCAGTCAACGAAATGAACCTAAAATCAACGTTGAAAACATGTATGTGTGCCACTGGGGAACTTTCGGTCCCATTTATTTTTTCACTACACGCAATATTTCCTCTCTCCGTAGACTTGGAAACATGCTTTACATATCAACCTTGAACATCACAGTACTTTTACTCTTCAACCCTAATTCCTCTATTAACCTTTCCATCTCACCTGCATTCACCACTCTACTACTTTCTTGACTTCCTCTTATCGCCTCCGCTTTCCTCTTAATTTTCTTTTCTCATATAACCATGCTGAAAAACTAACACAGTGTCACCAGGATATGAAATTATGAGAATATTTAAAATCAGATACATAAGCGACTCCAATAGTAATATTATGCATGAAACATATAAAATCCTGATGTTGATGATCAATATGATGTAAACCTGCTGCAATGATTAGTAGATATTAATAGCATGTGTTGCAGATATATAGTACTTGGTAAACATGGAAACACTGTATTTATTCCTGATCAAATTATCAAGCGCCGTACATTTTTTGTGAAAATAAATAAACTCTATGAAATTAATAATACTAATCATGTGTCTGAAACAACTGCCACCAGCTGCAGACTGTACTGTTTATTGGGAAAAGGTATTGCGCCTTAATAGTATAAAAAAAAAAAAAAAGGCAAATTTTTCTGCATCAAATGAAATTGTCCATTTTTCTTTTTCTTTTAGCTAATAATGGCTACGGAGGTTTCTGATGAAAACATCAAAAGTCAAATGATTTGTCATACCAACTATGTTTATTTTCTATTTTCTTTACTCTGTTGATGATTAATTTTGCAACGCGTCTTTTTAAAGGAATTTTGTAGGATTATACATGTATACCTATCTATATTATGTTATTTTAAAGTGTCCTAATATATATAAAGGGCCATATGCCTCAAATGCGGAGAATCTCAGCCAAGTGCAACTTGCAATAATGTTTTCAATTCCAACTATTGTTTGAGTTGTAAGAAGACTGGTCACAGAACGGCCAGCTTAATTTGTCCGATAAGACCAACTAAACCTAAAAAAAAAGTAACACTATTCCATCGAAAATATATAGAAGCTATCTTAAAAACAAATCTGACTTACATATTCAAGAAAAAAAACCAGGACATTAGTAACAATGACCCACTAAATTACCAGAAGATTTATTCTTTCATTAAAATCCATAGATGGACACATTTTTGTAGGTAAGGAGCCCTTTCTCAAGATGAATACAATGAACAAAACACATACAGGAACTGCAGTCACTCAAGTTTCAAATTCTCAAAATGATACTTAAATTACTACAATTTCAGTCCAGAGAAATGAAAAATGTGAATACATATAATAATAATAACAACACAATATGAAAAGATTCACAACAACCAGGGATGTGTACGAGCTGCTGAAGACACAACATATTCGAAGAGAGAAGCTAATTACAAAAACTCTAATAAACCTAAAATTTTTTTGAATCCTATCTAAAATTCCTAGAATGGATACCTACAGGTGGCTGACAAACTAACAATATGGTGAATTTTAATTTGAAACAAAAGCATATTTTGCACACTTTTTATACATCAAAATTAATTTTATTATACTCCCAGTTTAAGCAGTTTTTAAATTAAGGCTCTCACTAATAATAAATTATAATATCCCATTCTTTCTGCGAGCTAACTTACAATAATTACCCACTTATTACAGGTCTTGAAGTTCTGATGCACACTTCTGGTCTAAACCATTTTGGACATTTATCACCAAAATTGATATTCTGCTTTGGTCGGGTGGATTTTCCTGTTTGTTCGGAGCGGGGCCTGTGTTCTGGTGCGTAATCCGATACATACCAAATAAAATATGTCCACACAAAGAAATCAACAATCACAGGACAAAAGAGGCCTAAGATGGCCAGAAGTCCAGCCTTGGTGGCCCTTGTCAAATTTAATTCAGCGGTGGCATCTGTTCGGTAAAATAATATAACTTATTGGCTTCATAATTCCTCATCTAATTCCGAATTGCACCAAACACCGTTGGATCAGATTTACAGATAGTATAAGCATAATCAACATTTTAATTCACAATTTAATTGACAGCAAGCTCTTGCAAATACAGTTACATTTTGTCTCATGTACAAACTACGTAATTTGAACATTCGATTTCCAACTACAAAATAATATTTTCACATTAGTTCGGTAATCATCTGTAGACAATAGTGTGAACATTGTTTTCGTAGAAATATAACACTGCTTTGATATAAGTTTAAGCTTGGCAAACGTAAACATTGAACGTAGTTAAACTTTCATTTAAATCGCGGCTCTACTAAAGTATGCACAACTTATTTCCCAAAAACTAACGTAACGTTTACACAAACCGAACGTAATAAAACTTAACGAAACACCATCAACGTACAGTGACATTAAAACAGACTGAGTTGCTAATTAGCCAGCAGCTATTAGCTATTATTTTCATTATATTAAGTACAAAACAATAACCTTAATCTATGAACATTTGCTCATATAGATAACGTATATGGTCGAGCGGAAGAGAAGGTCTATATGGCCTTAACTCCGCCATGGAAAACAAACAATAAAAATAAACATATGAATCTTAATATTTCTTAAGCTTTCAGCTCAATACGTCAATTAGTATATTATGTATATCATAAGAGTGTATAACTTTCCAAGACTAAAGATCTAACGCACAGCAATAAATGTGGTGAAGGATAATTCTACGAGCTCGACGGCGAATTGATTACCTTTGATTACCAACTCCCTTTGCAAGGTTTCAATATTTTTATAGCGGCTATCAAGCACAAAGGGCTTTACCTTTAGCTGCAGAAATTACTAACTCACCACTAGTAATTTTCCATCAGCTATATAAGCGACAGGATTACCTTTTTTCCATGAAGGATATTAAAAGACCAACGTAATTAAAAAATTACGTATTACGGGTTCCCAATGTTTCGTGGTGTATTGAACAAGAACATTTAGATGAGGAGGTTGACCACGAAAACCACTTCACAGAGATCTAGAGTGTTTAATTCTTTAAAATGACTGACTTTGAGCTAGAACTCAAGAGATGAAACATGATTGCTGTGCAACATAATATAACGCGCAATGTAACTTCATAGAATTCAATTTACCATTTTTCCAACAAACATGGAAGTGATAGTACGTACCCCTGTGTAGAGACTCCAATATCGCATATATTATCATAATTTCGTTTCTACAATAACCAAGAAAAAAAAACGAAATCAGAGGTAAAACAGACTTTAAAAAATATTACAACATACATAAGATCAAAACCTTCAATCGTTCGTGCTATCCAACGTATTGCCAAGTATTTAATATTAACATTTTTTTTTTTATCAATACAAGAAATCAGTCTGTTTCGAAAGCTGTTAATACTTAACGAAAATTTCGAAGTTTAAAATAAAACATTTGTAGTTTATATCTTATAATAGGAAACATTACTAAGAATGCACACTAGGCCAGAAATGAAATCTAGCAAGACAAAATTCCTATCGCTGGACTGAGTAACTTCACATGCGTAAAGTGCTTGGTTTCGTGATTGGTAGAATTAATTTTAAGAAATCAAACACAAAGATTGATAGTACGTGATGGAAAACATGGCTCTGAATGAAACAAAATATATAACTTTAGTGTGAGTATACGTTACAATGTCAAACAACAACCATATAAGCCAACCTTGGTAATCGTGTGATCTCATGCGTCAGATCATCTCCAAGGTCCTGGTAGCAGGCTAGGGCAACAGAGGCCGGGCCCCGGACCAAGGACTCAGGAGGCCCCGTCGGTTCTCTCGTGAATATACGGAAAACGTAAATGTGAAATTGAATCGATCAATTTTTTTTTTCGGAAAATGAAAAAATAAAATAAAATAAACCATGGTAGTGATATGGTACTGGCGATGTATTACGTGACAATTTATCATTACCATTATGTGTTTTTTCTTATTCAGCCTTTTTTGTAGCCAATTATTGTTCAATGATATAGATTATAGCTACAATATTTTTTTTTGTTGATTTTTGTTATGGATTGCACAGACTGATAAATATTTGTAATTTTAAATTGATTCCGAATGTTTCATTTGTATTTTTAAGATTGCGCACATTATTTTTTTATGTTAAAGGGGAAAGTTTATTTTTTTTCAAAGAAGGTGTAAGACTGTGTTGTTCATTTAAACTTCAAATAAAAACTTAAAACTTCTTCAAAGTGTTATTTCATCCTGCTTGAAAAGTTTAATCAATTTGGAAAACTTAAAAGTTCTTATATTCAAATTATAGTATTTTATTTATTTGTTTATATTAATTTTACAGGACTAAATCCTATATCCTTTTCTTCCGCCTGGTTAAAAAATACAATTTAGAAAACAATGTACAACTTAAAATAAAATACAATTAGGCCTATGAAATGTAATGGTATAAACCTATAAACTTCAACACTGTAATGCTAATGTGACACCTGTACATTATTGTTATTTATATGTCTAAAATAATAATAATAAACAAGGTAATTATATGAGGTAGGAGAAGGAGATAGATTTCTCAGCCATCTAATAGATTCCATGCCCAGAAGAATAGAACGTGTAATAAATGCAGAAGGGTCTTGGACACAATATTAGTGTCCCCCACCCCAACTCCAAAAATAGCCCTTTTTAGGACTACCTAAACTTTTCTGAAAATGTTTCTCGTAGCAACCACTCCTTGCATCATATTTTTGTGGGATTCTACTAATAAAGAAGAAGGTCTCTCTTAGGCTCGAACTCAAGACTTGACGAGTAGGAATCCCGTGCTCTACCACTGAGCAAACATGAAGACATCTACAAACGCATTCGGAAGAAACATGACTTAAATTTCCGGTGTTTGATGGCAATGCTACTCATATCAGTTGAAAATGTTGTATTAAACTTGGGATATTCCAAAGCCCCGGAGTCTCGCTGTAGCAAATTTTAGAACAAAGAAAATGGCAATGGAAATTTTCGAATTTACTTCAATTACTTAATTAGTGAAAGAGCGGATTTATGCGGTTTCTTTCCTACAACCCTGTCAAGTTTTTATGTTATGTTTCATATTTCTGTCTATAGTATTTTCACTTTCTACAATTGCGAAATTCCGAAATCTCGACATTCTGAAATTATGTAATTGAATAATTGACTTCCTAATGCTATCTACACAACCACCGCTGGTTCTTATACAAGATATGTCACAAAACCTCAGGTTGGAACGGCTGATTGAAAAGAAAATCATAGGGCGCTCTCTCACAGAGAGTCACTATATAACTTATTCAGTTTGCGCACCCCATCAGTTTCTTTTTAATCATTTTTTTTTATTTTTTTTTTTTACATTTTAGTACGAATTGTTTAAGGAAAGGATGTCTTTAAAAAGTTCTTTATTACGACTGTCTCGACCGTGCAAATGAACAGGATAGCGATTGGGGTAAGATAAAGATGAAATGAATTTTATGTGTACCAAATAGAAAATTGATAGGGAGAATGGAATGTCAACACCACTTGTGCGTATGCCCACCGATAACCTGGACTGCGTCCCCCAGCGGCTCCGCCGCCCAGCTCCCTTCGGACCAACCGTACCCCCTTGCACACCTCGCTAGGTGTGCATACAAATACATCCTAGCTTTCAGAAGCAATCAGTTATTTATACACATGCTAGCAATTAATAAATAAATATGAACATATAAAAATATATATTTAAAGAAACAAGAAGAAAAGTTGTTGTCCCGAGCATGATTCGAACCAGAGACCTTGCACTCAAGAAGCTGACGTCTAGACCAGTCATCCACGAAGGCGACCGTCAAACGGCTCTTTCGAAGTTGTATTTACAGTGCACGTGTTACGTAAGAAGCCTATAGTCACTTGTCTTATTTCCAATCTCTGTGCTCAACTGATGGCGTTGTCCTGGTTAATTTGCACCGTTAGGAAAGTCTATTTTATTAATTTTCTTCGGATCATTGCGGTGTTCATACTTTTTCTCAAGCTAATATTGTGTAGCTCAAATCATAAAGTGTTCTGCAACCAGCCAAACCCAGCCCGGTGCAGGCTATTATTTATTTTAGAATAAAGAAATCTGTAATAACAAAATGTATACATATGTTTCAAAAATGTAAAAGTATCAATGCAGTGTTGAACTGTCACCCGACTTACGTCGCTGTGCTAAATTTCATCATTGTATTACGTCGGGAAATTAGTTAAATTAACATCGCAAGTTTTGAGGACACCACGAACCATTGTGAGCTAAAGAAACGAATGTAGAACGCCTTAAAACTGACAACAATGCTGTTTTTTATGTTTCTGGTTAAGTTCTACCACTTTAGAACATCCGAACAATTCATGGATATAGAACAATTAAAAATCAATAACACATATTTTTTAAATTTTCAACCGTTGTCTACTGTTGTCTATGTATTTTTTTAAATTATTTTTTCGAATTTTCTAACGTCTCTCAAAATTTTAATTTTGCGCCAACAAATCTGCAAAAGTAATCGTCTTCTGGAGTTTGAAAAAATCTTCGTTTTCGTTTTTTTGTTACTTTTTAGCAAATCCTACTTAGATATCGCTAAACAACCAAAAAACAAAACTTTAATTTATTTTGAGGTTAGGTTAACATCTTTTGAGCTGACATTTTATTACCGCCCGTAAAATTCATTTTTATCTTATCTTGAACAGACATTTGGTGGAGAGCCATAACTTTTTATGGTGAATATGGTAGTATTTTTTTATTTATCACGATTCCTTCCAAGACACTTTTCACACTAGGCCTTTTCCGAAATGGTGAGTGGAGTTTTTTACTCTTGTAAACATGTACAAAAATTTGAATCTCTCAAAAACCAGAAAAGCTAGAGAGCTTAATCAAAAACCGTTGTGTAGCTCTTGAAGTATACTTCAAAGATATGGAATCGCCTTTTCTGAAAATTAATTTCTTTAATCCAATAGTTAGGCTGAAAAATAAGTAACGAATTGTATAAAATGAGATTTTAACAAATTTTTTTGGAGTGAAGAGATTGAATAAAATTCTGCAATATTTTATAATATTTAGACCTACCGACCGAGTGTATGCACACACAAAAAAAAATCATGGGCCTACATCACACTCCTCCTCTTCTACGGGTGATCAAACACGGCCCTTTGCGAAAAATGACCGATTTCGGGTTTAAATATCTCAGACGGGTTCTCATGAAAAAGTCTGAAATTTGGTATCGAGGAAACTTGGCATAACATTTCGTTAAAAGTCGTTCTGATAACTTCAAGTATTTAGGAACCCACATACGAAAACTAAAATTTATCTAAAATGATGAAGTAACCATTTTCTAAAATTATCCAGGAATGACTCAATTTTAGTATCACTAACCTAAATCAACATAATCTTCCTTATTTAAAATCACTAACGTATAAAATGGTAACTCAATCTGGTGGTGTTCTAATAAGACAAATCTCCGCAACATTTTTCTAGTTGTAACAGTAGCTCATGGTTGCCGATCCAGGTGGTCGTGCTCGCTAGTGCGATAGTCTGGCGACCCAAGGATCGTGGGTTCGAGTCGCACCACGGGCATGGATGTGATTTTAGTTATGCAATCAGCAGTTCGTGATGCAAGAACAAGTACATACAAATGCAATAAAAGTAAAAACAAGTTGAACAAGTAATAACAAGAACCCACTTAGGGCAAACACATTTTTTTTAAATTGTTAAAACCTTTGGTTTCTAAACCAATGCCACACGGACATGGGTTCGAGACCTGGTCAAGTTAAGCATTTTACCCTCTAGTTAATTAGACAATAGTAACTTCTCTTCATCAGATGACAAAGTATAGAATTTGCAACCAATCCAGAAAGAGAGATAAAAGCCTCACCACTTCCATATGAAACAAGCATTTCAGAGTATTTCTATACTGAAGTACAGCTCTTAAAGTGACTCATCGTTCGTGGAGATCAGGAGCTTTGGGGGATATCGAATTTATATGAACTTTGAGGATCGTGAATTTGCTGTATGGCACCTTGATCCGACTTTGGATATAACAACATTTACTTAATTTGTATTTAACGTTCAACTAATTTAAACATAATTACTTATGTCCTGAAATGCTTGTATGGATACATATAAAACTTGTTTTTATTATTTTATCTAATTATTCATGCTTTATATCATGACATGAAAATACATTTTCCAGAATGGGATTCGAACCCACGACCTCACGATTAGAAGTCACGCGCTCTACCACTGAGCTAACATGAACACATCTATCTACTTCTTTCTCATAGAACTCCTTCTGAAGAAACATGACTGAATTTTCGGTGTTCAAGAGAATGACATTGATATATGTTACAAATGCTGCTGTTTTCTCTCATTTCTCTTGTTTATTGTACTATGAATGCGAGAACTAAATTTGCTGTCTTCGCTTTCATTGCAAATGTGCTTTTACATATGGAAAAGTGGATGATAAAACGATCACGTGCTCAGATGTATGGATGGTTTAGAAATATTGTATCATTACATATTTTAATGAATGTTACATTTTCTACACTTAATAAAATTTCAACATGTCTTATTGCACTTAAAAGAAGAAAAAAATTTGCACATTTTTTCCCAATTACGAAGGTTTGTCCTTCCTTCCAGGGCTCGAACCTGGCATCTTTGGTTTACTGTTTCCGAAGATATCCGAAGTTGGACTTAGAGAATATTCGGCTCAAATCAGCCTAATCAATGCGGTCAACCTTTTTGGAATAGGCTGTACCTACACTAACGTATGGCAGCGAAACTTGGACAATGACGCAGAGGCAAACAGGAAGGTTACAAGCAATGGAAATGAGATTTCTTTTAAAAAAATGAGGGCAATACATTGAGGGATAAAGTTAGGTACAACACAATTAGAGGAAATCTAAAAGTGGAACCACTACAAACAAGAGTAGAAAAAGGGCAGTTGAGATGGTTTGGCCATATCCAACGAATGGATGCAAATAGAATCCCCGAAACAATCTATGAAACCAAGGCAAGTGGGAAAAGACAACGGGGACGTCTCCGACAGACATGGGAACAGAAAGTGTAAGATATCCTGAAGAAAACCGGTCTGGAACTGAGAGACGCAAAGAGAACGGCACTGGACAGAGAGAGATGGAGAAGTATGTGGATTAACCTCGACACTGCAAGGTAGAAGAGGAGCGATTAAGCAAGTAAGTAGGCTCATGGCCTATTAGACTAACAAATGAGGTTGGTGAACTGTTCAATCGATATCGAGATGATGGATATGCCAAATGATAGGACATAGAATACTTACTTTAACAGGAAAATATTAACTGCCACAACTTTGTGTTAGCCTCGTAATAAATATACCAATTATTGTACAGGGTGGGGCCATAAGTCTTGTTAGGACAGTCTAATGAAATAAATATACGAGACAGAGAGGAATTAAATGTCCCTGAACATGTTATAGCCAAAGGGAAAAATGGTACAAAGCACACCGCGTTGCCGGCGGCCATCTTGAAATTTGCCATCTTGGATTCAACTTGAAAATTCCACATAGGAAAGGATGTGTGACATATCAACTAGCACTAAAATGTGCTCAGGAATTCGTAACTGTGGTTGGTTTTTGTCTTCCTCTAGCACTAAAATGTCCTCAGGAATCATAACTGTAGTTGATTTTTGTCTTCCGTTCTTTTTCGTTTCAGGTTCACTAATTGAAGATGGTCCTCACCAAAGCTAAACGCACATTGATTGTTCTGATGTCGGGTGAACGAAGTGTGCGCCATGACGGATGATTTCAACCATCGCCATCTTGAAAGGAATAATATCTCACCCAATAAAGTTGCTACCCTCTTATCCAAATGCATCGGAGAAATGTTTAAAAAGTTCTCTAAAATTTGGTGGCCAATGAGACCACCATTTGCAAACACTGATTGCCTCATAATATATTATTTTTATTTACGTTAAATATAAATTGCATGCATGTTAAACAATAATACATCATCATATTGCTATTAGATAAGAACTAACATGAATTACCATGCAAATAAAAAAAAAGTGAAACAATCCTCCCTTCTATACTTTTCCTATCTTCCAAGTAAGGTTTTTCAAACCAGAACGTCCAAATTAGAACAATTTAAAGTAAAGAACTACTGGCCAAAATCGGCCACCATATGCCACTGCGGGTGGCCAAATCTTATGATTGGTGGTCCTGGCGCGCCAATTTTTGCATGCTTTTTAAACACGGCATCGGAGAAACAAGAACTGTTGAAGACAGACCACGGACGGGTAGACCTCAACGGCTATGTACGAAGCAACTGCAGCAACAGCTTTGGCGTCCTTTGACAAAAGCTGAGAAAATCACACAGCGTCCATGGAAAATGGCGTGAGTCGTATAAGAACAATGGGAAAACAAACAAGAGGAACTCGTACAAGTTGGAAAGATTGCAGCATCAGATTGAATATGACCCTGATCGTTGTTAAAATTTGCAGAGTGGGTCAATCAACCAGTTTAAGAAACACCGGGCTTCGTATTCGCACGCCAGGTACGTTTTGCAGACGAAGCCAATGTTTACATCAACGGCGAAGTAAACAAGCAAAACAGTCGATTCTGGTCTGATGCCAATCCACATTGGATTGATCCTATCATGATGGTAGGTTCACAGAAGATAATGGGATGGGATGGGATTTGGGGAACGCGAATTGTGGGGCCGTTCTTCATTGAGGGGACTCGAACAGCAGACGGTTATCTCCAATTACTGCTGGCAGATGTGCTTCCATCGCTGTTATCAGAGTACAGTGGTTTTCCCTCATACTTCCAACAGGACGGGGCTCCGCCTCATTATGGAACACATAGGCGGTCTTTTACCTGGATCAACACTTTCCCGGAAAATGGATTGGTAGCAGATGACCTGTGAAGTGGCCACCATGATCACCTGATCTGACACCTGGAGATTTTTATCAAAGGGGTCACGTGAAGGCGATGGTTTAATCAGTCAAAAGAACTGATAAGAGATATTGAACACCACATGAGCATAATCCGAAAAGTCATGGCCTCTATCCAGCCTGATGTGTTGTTCATGCAGATTGGGAGCACAGGTTGACATTGACAACTGAACACAATGGGCAGAATGTGAAGCATACGTTGTAAAGGTTAGTGATATGTGTTTTTCAGCAGCAATCTAGAAATCGTGAGTTAAACAAAAAGAACCACGATCTCCCAATCGGACTTCTTTGGATATTTCTTTGTGACGGTACTTGAAGACTAATGTGTACCAGTGTAGCTTAATGGTGTTTTCTGTGCATTCTGCATGTGCACAACTATCACCTGACGTTCTTCGTAGTGCGCACAACATTTGCGGAAGTGCTTCAATGAGAACGGCTTCCATGTAAGACATGCTCTGTGATGGTGATTGTGTTTCTTGTGGTTCACAGCTGTTCTCCATAATGATGAATTTGTTTGTTGTAGTAGTATTAAAGGTGAGTATCGCACGTAATCACTTCTTTCGGAACAACCCGCCAAGTTCAAAACTTATATTAATTTCATTCATAAGTGCAATACGGTTACGTTATCGTAAATTGCTTGGCACCATTCAATTTCTCGTTGCAAGAGAATGTCATTTGATATATCGCATGGTCATGTTGCCATTTGAAATCTTCAAGTTGAATGCAAGATGGCGGAAACGCGGTATGGTCACAACATTTTCCCTTCGCCTATAACATGTTGAGGGATATTTCGTTCCTGTTTGTCTCACATCTTTTATTTGATTCAACTGTCGTAACAAGACTTATGACCCCACTCTGTACAGTATCTTGCATATTTATTACGAGGCTAACACAGAGTTGTAGCAGCTAATATTTTAGCCGTTAAAGTAAGCATCTTATGTCCTGTCATCAGCATATTCATCATCTTGATATCGACTGAACAGTTTACCAACCTCCTTTGCAAAACTAAACTCCGTCTTTGCAATTAGCCCTAAGTGTTCATAGAGTTGTTTGACGTCACATTTTGACTTTCAACACTAGAATGATTGTGTTTATAGCACAGTACGTCAAGTTTTGGACCGGGTCTATACTTGGGCCCCGGCCTGAGCCGGTGAACCGATTTAGGTCTCGTCACCCGAGGACAAAGTAGAGGATTTATTTCCTTGTGTTTGAGGGGTGACCAGGACCGGAGGTGTTACCCCCAGACCACGAAATAAAACGAAACTAGAGCTCATTAAGTTCTCAGATCGGGTCAAGTTTTAGATCGGATTATCTATATCCGGGTCACCAAAACTGACCTGGTTTCAGCTTTGGCATGCTACTTCCTCTATATAAGTTTTTAGTTCATTTTTTCAGAATAATTCAGCATTTCAATATTCCTATATTGTCCAGTTTATTGATACTGTTCGGTATTTTCGAATATCCAGGGCCAGATTTAGCACTACTAGGCCTGGGCCTAGGGGTGAAGCTTTCACAGGGGCGCACTTTACAAGGAAAAATTAGAAATCACTATTGAAAAGGCGAGTCAAAAAAAACATTTCAAAAAACAAAAATTAAGGACCATGTACGGGGAGCGCCAAACACCATTACCTTTGACCGGGGCGACTCCCTCCTTCATAACAGACTTTATAATATCTAGGATGGAACGAAAAAAACTCTAGTTGTGACGGGGTAAGGATCGGGGCGCTGATAGTCATAGGCCTAGGGCGCCTAGTCGCATAAATCCTGTCCTGGATATATCAATATTTAGATGTTTCGGTATATCGGTATATTCAGTATATCGATATTTCAGTATGGGTGATACCGAATTTTCGGTATTCGAAAATACCAATACTGATTTCGGTATACCGATATTTTTGACAGCCCTATGTGACATTTTCTGTATCAGAAACGACAAGAATATTTCTGGTTTCACTGTAGGTTTAAATCATTAAGTACTCAAATCGTTTACTATTGAGAGTAGTAAATCAACGGTTTTCGGAAGATAATAAATGTTTTTCTTCAACGAAAATTAATTTATACGTGCAAATGCGTAGAAAGATGCAAAAAGTGCTACCCATAAAATATTGGCGTTCTTTTAGCTTTAAAGTTTATACTAATTTCGTATAAGTCTGACATTAGCATGACTCAGAGAGAGGAAGGGCGGCAATATAGCAAAGAAAAAGATAGCAATACTCCTTAAGCCTCGATACGTTTTACAAATTGTTGGATTCTCGTTACACGGAGGTAGCTTCACGAAAATGTGACCAGAAGTACAACTTAATGTCATAGGGTAATTGATTTTGTTGTAATTTATGGAATTAACGTGTATAATAGCAAAATCCATATTCTAGGATTCAAAATGTCCCGGACGTGGTTTAATTTTGGCCTGGATAGGTGAGAATATTCCTGGTCAGTCACTGAATGACCCTACTGAATGAGTATTTTCATACATAAATGGATTATAGACAAGTGAAAAAAAACACTCTTTCAGTACAAACTTTGAAAACCATGTTGGTTAATAAGGTAAACTCTGCCGAGTTTTACAAAAGCTGAGTGAAAAGAAGGATGTTCTGAAGAAAATACATTCATCGACAAAATATGAATAAAAGCGCATGTGAAGGAATGGAGTGTAGTACATGTTATAATATGCAAATACACATACCTTACTATTATATTTATTACTTTTAAAACATCAGTATTAATGATATAACATTACAATGTATTCATTTTGTCCTAGTTTTCGTTGGGGAAGAAATGTCCCGTCTTGCTGCTTTAAAAATCTGGTCACCTTATTCCATGCGCATAAGTTTTCGATGATTTCTGGAAAAGATTACAGGCTCTGTAGAGGAACCTTAATTAGCTCTATACCACATCAAAATGTAGTCTGTCATGCACTTTCCCTGGTCCAGAAATCGCGAGAAAACCCATAGACTTTCATGTGCATCAGTGCCAAAAACGTTTAGTTCCCAGTGTTTTCCGGAAAATATTATTAGGTGTATAGACGAAGCCTAGTTATCTCTACAACATGTCAAAATATAGTTGAGGCCAGCTCTTATCCGTAGTCCAGAAATCGCGACAAGCTTTTCCTCCAATAAACTGCCATGCGCATAACTGCCGCAAAAAATAAGTTCCTGATGTTTTCTGGAAACGATTATAGACTTTTTAGACGAAGCATAATTAGCTCTACAACATATTCTAAACTATTCGAGGTCACCTTCTATTCCTGGAACGACAATCGAGACAAAGTGAAACCTCTCACGGACTTCCGTGCGCATAAGTGTCGAAAATACTAAGTTCCCGATGTTTTCCGGAAACGATTATATAGACCACTCCGGCGGAGCTTAAGAAGCTCGACAACATATCAAAAGATAGTTGATGTCACTCCTACCACGTCTTCAGAAATTGCATATAACTGTCCTCTCCCTCATACTTCAACGTTAATTTCAATTACATACTCAGGACGAAGCCTGCTTTCAATTCCTATACCTTTCAATTTGTCACGTTTTAGGCATGCAACCTATGTAAAGTGAGTATAGCTCTTTCTGGACTGAGTCTAATAGTTTGAACACATCTGTGAATGAGGTATATATATTTTACATATACTCTAATAAAATTATATTACTATCAAATATCTTGGGTTTTATTTCAATAAAAAAACAAATTCTGCATTAGGTAAAAAAGGTTTGCTATCTTAAACTACTCTGCTACATACATGGTTATCTACATTTCTTGTTACGTGTTTTGATTCTATTTATTTAGTTCATTACCATATGATTGACCACTTCAAGTTGGACATATGAAAGAAAGTTGCAATATTTGATTATGAACTTTAAACTAGATAAATACAATACAGAACAATTTGCAATAGACAGACCAGTTATCCTGGTCCCGTACCATTTTTAGATTTTCTTTGCAAGAACTTGTTACTGATTTTCTTTGGCAGCCTACCAAAGTAATGTCCTACATTTTTCTGTTCAATGCACACCCACCCACCTGCAAAATGTAATATATGCTGCTAATAAACAATGTAACATTGCTAAGTGAATTTACAGGGGAAACTTTGTTGTAGAAGAAACTTTCATGGTACGTGTTCATAAATGCTCTTTCATAAGATGAAGAAAGTACATTTTTGAAGATGAAATTTCATTTTGGCTTTCTTAAAGTTTGTGATTCCGAAGTTACATAAAAACTTTATGAACAAGTTTAGTTTATCTTTAAAATGTTTTGTTTTAAGTTCACACTTCGTAGTTCGTAACGCGGACAAAGTAAAATGTCATTACCAACTTCTAACTTCCACAAAGTAAAATGTCAATCACAGTTTACAACAGACCCTTAGTTTAACAAAAAAGTGTTTCCTGTTTCGTAGTTCATAATCTTAACTTTTACAAAAAAAACTGCTTTTGTGTTCACTTTACAAACTTTGATTTTTAGTTTTCTAACAAGAAAAGTGTTCGTACAATAAAAATGTCATTGTACTTTTACAAAAAGTGTAGTCATTTGCAGCTTGCAACAAAAAAGTTTTCATAATTTCAAAAAGCCGTTGTTATAACTTCACTTTACATTTTATACTTTGTAACTTGTTCGAAGTAAAATTTTACTCGCATCTTTGTATCAAACAAACTTTTTCGTACTTTTAAAATCGTTTGATAAAACTTAAGTTTACGATTTGCAGTTTGAAACTTAAACAACTAAATTACCACTCGCAACTTTTAAGTTACACAAAGTAAATTGTTATTTGCAACGTGTAACAAAAAGTTTCTCATAATATCAAATACGTTTTCTCCATGATTTAACTTTTCAGTTTCTATTTCATAACGTGTACAAAAGTAAAACATCGTCCTCAATTTTTCAGTTTGTCCTACTTTTCAGTTTACACTTTAAAACTTACACAAAGTTAAATGTCATTCGCAACTTTTTAACAAAAAGCTTATCATACTTTTAAAAAAATGCTGATAACTTAATTCAGTTTCTAGTTTGTAACTCGTAAAAAGTAAAATGTCACTTGCAACTTTTATCTTTCACAAAGTAAAATGTTATTCACAACTTTGTAACAATGAATGTCACTTTTGCAAAACTGTTTCGTGTTTTCCGTTTGTTTTAATTTACAGAAGTTTTTCCGTTTTCTCTTTTAGTTTTACAAAACAAATCCCACTTTTGTTTTTAGTTTTAGAAAAAGTGTTTTTCGTTTTAGTTTTACAAAAAAGTTTTTCGTTTTTGTTTTTAGTTTTAAAAATACAATTTCAGTTTCCTGTTTTAGATTTACAAAAAATGTTTTTGTTTTAAGTTTTACAAAAAGTCCTTTCCATTTTTGTTTTTTAGTATGACAAAAAGCTTTTCCATTTTTCTTTTTAGTTTGACAATGTTTTCTTTGTTTCTTCTATTTATGGTCTTTACGCATCTCAGGCTCAGGCCGGAATTGATATGTTAAAAGGTAGTCATACAAAGCATAGTTAATAAGTTCCACCCTAGTATTTACCTTGAAAAAACGCAGGAAAAACCTGAATCAAAATAAAAGGCGGGATCATTTGAAAAAGATTCCATTTGCTAAGCCAACGCTTTATTAACTGATTTGCGGTCAATCAATGTTACTTTCTTAAATTAGATGCTAACACTGAAGGATATATATGACACTGAAAACGTCTAAAATTGATCATTAACAGTATAATCTTTAAACAAGAAAATATTTATCTGCTGTGCATCTCACTTAACGTAAGGGCTGTACTAGTTTATTTTGACACGTTCCACGTAGATTATACGATTGTATGCATTACGTAAAAGAAAAAGCATGGGGCGCGCTCTCACAGGACATTGATTGTACGTAAGGTTACTGCTCATATAGGTTGAGTTTATTTTTGAAACGTTCCCCGCTGATCCATGGATTTTATGCATTACAGAAGAAACTTGAGGCGTGCTATCATACGACATTCACCGTATGTAAGGTTATTCCTCTTATGGCGTAGGCTGGAGGGTACTCACTTAACGTAAAAGTAGTTCGGGTTTATTTTCACACGTTCCACGCAAATTATACCATTTTATGCACGTCGTAAAAGGAAAAGCATGGGGCGCGCTCTCTTAGCACATTGATTGTACGTAAGGTTACTGCTTTTAACGTAGGCAAGAGGGTATTCAATTGACCTAAAATTGTTCATGTATATTTTAACAAGCTTACGCAGATACTATTTTATGCATAATGTAAAAGAATCAGCATAGGGCGCACTTTCATAGAACATTGATTGTACGTAAGGTCAGGCTAGAGTGTATTCACGTAACGTAAAGAATTTTAGATTTTTAGATATTTTTTAATCTTAAAACATGAACTTTCTTTACACGCCTTCTAACTTAAAGACTGTTGTAGAGTTTTCGTTATTTTTTATTTTCGTCTTAGAACATGAACTTTATACACTTTTTTTTCATGGAACATGATAGAACACGAACTTCCTAGAACTTAGAAGGATTTTCCTTTTACACACTTTGGATTTTGAGAATTTTCCATGAGGGATCAGACATTTTAAGAACACGTTAGAAATGTAACTTAATTTTAGCATATTTTGGTTGAACGTTTAACGATGCCCTCCAAATTTTGAGTTTACACCCTCAGAAATTGAAAATTCTGACAGAAACCATGGTCCAAAACGAAAGACATAGTTATAATTATCTTATGGACTTTCTTTTAAGCATTAACGTTAAATAAGTAATAAAGAGCTGGACATCCGAATTTTTACTTTACACCCTCACATATTAAAAATCCTACCTGAATCCCAGATTCAAATGAAGGAATTAGTTAAAATTGTCTTAAGGGCTTGAATACGAGTAAACTGAAAGGTATTCGATTATTCTTTATTAGTTTTATTAAAATCATAATTAAAAGAATATCTGAATTATTATTCTTCACTGGAGATGTTTTCCCTCCTGATGCGTAAGTGAAACTGAAACACGGCATAACTTATTTTCCTTCTGCCTGTAGAGGAATTGTTATCTGATGATATTCATACTTTAAAGTGCGAATGACCGGACCTAATTAGATATTTTTGAGGGTCGCCTCGCCTTCAGGGTGTAGAGGAAGAAATATTTTTGTGATATTAATAGCTAAAGTTAAATGATCAGGATTTCCTTTTATCTGAACTCCTTTCAATTAAAGATTTTCACTTTTTCTCAACGAGGTATTTCTCCTCTTTCAGGTCAGTGACCTCAAACACGGAGAAGTAATGGTGTGCTGACTGTTTTTCGCGTGACAGTAATTTAGGTTACGTCAATACCCTAAGGGATCATTACTCCCGCGATTCACCGAACCCTACACTCTAGGTATCATTACTGTCACGAGAAGCCACTAATCAGCTCGCTACTACTACTGAGTAGTATTACGTCACCAACGTCGTCCATTAACAATAACTCAGAAACTACTGGGTGTAGAACACGGAAAAAAATTAGTTATAAAAGTCCATACGTAGAAATGCTTTATCGTACTTGGGGAATCAGTGTCGTATAGGAAATACGTATGGGAGGGGCACTTGAAAATTTCACATACAAACTGGGATAAATTATTATTTAGATGGAAACATTACTTAATTCTTAACAATTTTAGTAGGAACAATATTGTGATCATCACAGCCGTTTGGGAGCTACAGTAGATTCAAGAGTTCCGCACCATAGGAAAACCCTGTTATTAATACAGAACAATTGGATCAACAGTAGTTCACAAACGACTACGATGATCACAATGTTGTTCCTACGGAAATTGTTTAGAATTAAGTAATGTTTGAATCTAAATAATAACTGACCCCAGTTTCTATTTGAAAGTCCCACTCCCAATTCAAGCTTAAGAATTATTTTTAGTTTTTTTTTTCATTCTTGTACGTGTGTAAAAATTACGAAGCTTGAATTCGGTAAGTAGAACTGCTATGCTTTTGAAAAGGGCTCCGCCGAGTTCTCAGAAATTCTATATCGTCATAAGTCTTAAAGACGCACTAAAATAAAATTTAGTTTTCGGAAAGTGATTTCTATCAATACAGTGGATATTAGGAGTTAAGAAATGATGGCATCAGGTGGTCAGTGTTACCAACCTGGTATATTGTTTATTTTTCAGATAACAATATGTCAGTTTATTGAATATGCTGTATCCTCTAGTGATGGTACAGAACGTAGTGTTGTAAATTGAAATTTTTGCTCCTTTTCAAAAAACGCTGCAACTTTTTATCTTTAATCTGGTATAACCTTCACAGTTTGCGACACTGCATTATGTGATTCATATATGTTGTTTACCATGACTAGAGGTTATCCAATAGTGTAATTTAAAAATAAGATATACCAGGTTGGCCATAGCAACACTGACTACTTGATGACATCACTTTTTCACTCTTAATTTCTCTGTATTGATGAAAATAACTTTCCGAAATTTTATTTTAGTGCATCGTTTAAGATTGATGGGGAAAACTGCAAGGAGCCGATTTTGGGTTCCAATTTGCAAACCTTGTGTCTCGAAAACGAAACGGAATTCGACCCGTTCTAATGTTTCGAAGTCACGATTTACATCTCAAAGTTTGTAATCATCTTTCCTTTACACCCTGTATATACGTCAGTAAGACACCTATGGAAGAGTGAGGGAGAAAGCAACTTTTCACTGATGTTGCTGTGTTCTTCCTCTGCTCTCAATTATACCTCAGTTCATTAATGATATTGATTATCCCTGGGGTTACAGTTAATTACATATGTTTAATTTTAACTTTCATTTATGGGTTAAGCAGGCAGCTTTGCCCTAAGCCTGTCACATCTGCAGATTATGTTCCTCTGCGATCACTCCTCTCGGGAGAGGGGTGGGAAAGATAGCGGCCAGGGCCTTAGTTGAGGCAGTATCCCTACATCTTCCTGGTGAAACTGAGAAAGTCCCTGTAAAATCTTAGTCCGGATAGGAGGTAGCGGGATTCGAACTCGTGTACCTCCCCACTGTTTATCCGAAATCCGGGACGTTAACCAATGGATCACGAGGGCTGGCTGTTGCTGTTCTGTGTTAGATACGGTTTGTAACAATTATTGAATTTCGTGTCAATGATAAACAACACACGTGGAACTGCAAGCATCACAATAAGAAATAAAACACACACAACTGCACACTTAAAACGCATATGCAGGACAGACTCAATATGCCACTTCAACATTGTCTGAAATTTAAATTTAAGTAATAACGATCAAGAATTTAAATGTAGAATCGTGACAAAAATTTGACGTGCTTAACAAGGATAAATCTTGGTAAGTCAGGCAGAAAATTTTCCAGAGATTAAAACATCTTCATATCGTACTTTTCTTACCCACAGAATTCTTTTCGAAATAACACATAAAAAAACACAGACGCATGTGTCTTTTCCGTTGTAATAGCCACGCGTTAGAACAATACAGAGCACTCATTGCAGACCGAAGTGAGGAGACAAGGGTGGGGTTAACAAGTGAAAATTCTAGAGTCGAGCCACGGAAACAGGAAAGAGGGTTTTAAATTCACAGCTATGGTTTTTTAGAAGATTCACTACTCGCCCATTGGTTTCCACAACATCTTATGTAATGATCTTCCTTAATACAAGAAGTCAAGAAGAGGAAAAAAGAACTAAAACACAGAACACTGGTAGCAGAAGAAGAAAAAGAACACTGGTAGCAGAAGAAGAAAAAGAAGAACTTTTCGCTAAACTTTCTGCGCATTATCCTGCTGCCGACTTTCTGGCCCGGGCCATTAGTCCCAAGTTAAGACGTCTTTTTGTCAGGAAAGAATTAGGATTTCTTGTTCCCTGCTTTTCCGCTTTCTCTAAAGCTAATTCACATGCAGTTTGTGTTGTCAGATTGCCGTGGAGACATTCAGAATGTTTTCTCGCTTTATAAACTCTTGTGCTCTATCGGATAAGAGGAACTGTTTTGTTGGGGAGGTATCAAACAGCGTCTTGGAAGGAAGGACTTCTTTACAGAACCACGCCCCGCCAACTTTTACATTTGTCCCACCCCTCCTTCACTTCCTGCCGCCTCAGAAGAAAGTATTAGCTTGGCAATCGTTTCCATGACCATTAAGGACTAATGCCGACTCGTGGAGATTAAAAGCAAACCATCGTTAACATTAGCCAGTGGGAAGGCGCGCATTCTGCAGGATTTCCACAGGGATCTAAAGGACTCAGTTTTATGAGGACAGGACGCCATTCTCCGGTCTCTCCCGGATCCATCCTGGACGTTGTTTCCTCCTGTGCGAATTAATTCCACATCAGCCTCCTTATGAATACGATTTCGGCCGTGAAGCATCCTTCCAAGAACGCTGCCATTCCTGTCTTACTTCATTCATAGTCCTTTAAAAACTATAGCATAAATAATGTTCATAAAAGAAACCTCAACGTCTGACTCCTGTACCCCAACTCATATGAGACGTAAGCTTCTGTATCTCCATCATATACATCAATGAACCATAAATAAGACTTACGAATGTAGAAAGCAACATTATATCTAGAACGTATGAACCAAAAGCAGGATGGCGACTTCTCTCCCAAGATAGAATTGTCAATGTGAACATGAAATAAGAGCTTCGACGACATTTCGCACTTGTACACTGATTTTGTGTATTCATCACATGATTGTGTTCTTGTTGTTGCAGAAGGAAACACACACAATTTGTCAATCTCCTCCACAAATAGTTTTAGTAGTACGAAATACTGGTAAAAGTGAAAAATGTCGCAACAATTTTTCATTCATATAAAAATTCCACGTCAAATAAAAAATAATATTAAAAACCTAACATACTTCGAATTTAGTGAAGAGCACGGTTCTAGTGATTTAAATTTTATTTTATTTTTATGGTCTATAGGCATCTCAGGCTCAGGCCGGTGTAATACGCTCAAGAATGATGAGCAATTAAACATAATATATAATAGCAATGCTAAATAGGAAGCTATATTCACTTGCAAGTATTTAATTTGTTGTACGCACAAACTATATGAAAAATAGTTTCCCCCCTATATAAAAATATCTACTACAATATACCTAGGTACAACGGTGTATTTCATGTAATAACTTCCATTAATCTTATTCGTAATTCACAGTAATATTTGTAATTTTGCCCACGGGTTTACGATTTACATAATTTGTGCAATATACAATATTACGACCAAACTCTAAAAATCAATAGCGCCTGACAACTCGGTAAGAAACAAACAAAGGTAGCAACGTTCCTTTCCTGGACTAATTCATTTTTAAAACCCTTTCTGTTCAGCATACACTCCCTCTGTTATGGTTTAGGGATGCTTCGCTCTAATATTAAACCAAAGCACATTAGTTATCACCTTTCTATGACCTACTAAATTCACAAAAAGAAACTCGATACAGTCAACCTCACACAGTAAAAACTTTGGTAAACTTTATGTTTATATGGACCAGTCTAGTAACTTTGGACTTCGGCCCGTCACGATACGCCTTTTAGCTGTTAAAATCCACACCCATGCCCCTTCCGGGACGCGAACCCAGGACCTTCGAGCTGATGGCCTACCGCCGCAGACCGCTCGGACGGCTCAACTTCACACAAGTCTAACACATACAGACATACACCTGGACATTCCAGAAATCTCGCACTTAATCACGTTTAATCTGCTCCCCACAATTACTCAGATAAGATCTGCGCAAGCAAAACAGTGCGTTCCTCGAAGCTTTGTTTTAGCACTTTTACCTGAAACTCTGGGGTGGCCAGGAACGCAGTCAACTGTACTAGAAAAATTCAGGTACAGAAATGTCGTCATACTGAAAAAAACATTACAATCTATGGCTAAAACCAGTCACATATATGGAAAATGCTGTTTCTTGCCGAGAACGTTTTCTGATATCAAAGATGGGAGAGTACAGTAGATAGGGTCTAAATTCTGCATACCATTCATCCACCCCTGACACTGAAAAAAAAAGAAAAAAAATCGAATCCCTTAATCAGAATAGCCGGCAGTCGGACTCGAACTTCTTCCATAACTTTTCACAGAGTATCGTACAGTTACGTTGACAAAAAATACGAGAAGTACAAAATTGCATTTCCCGTGAATTTCTAGTCTAATATTGAGGTATCACAATATCTCATTCCTAGTTCTGCTGTTATTCCCTTGCTCGCTCCGGCACGTTGTTATTTTATTTGACCATTTTCGTCCAATATTACAAGTACTACGGAATTAAAAACGACATTCTTCATAATAAACTTGTAATAACCCGAGAAGGATTGAAGAACGGTAAAAATAATTACGTGAGTGACTTCCTGAGAAAATTTCAGTTGAGTATATCGTCGTCGGAACTGCAATACCTCCTATGTGGCAAACTATGAATTTTTCAGGAAGGCCAAAACTGGTTTCTGAAGTACGGTCTGAAATACAATTTAAGTACTAAAAAATTGCTATATCTCAAAAAGTAGAAGTTATTTCCACATTAAATTTTTCTACAGTATGCACAGTACACAGAACTATAAGCTGGTACCAAAACTTGAACATTGAAAAAAATGGCACATTGCAGTTCTGACGACGATATGCCACTTGTCCTATTTTCATTTTTTTAAAGTTGAATTCAAGATGGTGGATCTAAGATGACTGACGGAGCATGTAGCATGCGTCAAAGATGCAGTATTTGTCTAATTTACTATGTATAAGGATACATTCATGCTCTCTATAATCTGTAAAAATTATGTGAATATTCCATGGATAGTTATACATACTCAATGTAGTATGTAACATACAGCAACTTGCGAACCATTAAAAGTATGATAAAATTAATTACACCAGTGACTTCCTGAGAACAATTCACATGTATTTGATACATCATTTGAAAAATTAAGTGGAACCCAAGATAGCGGATACAATATGGTGGACGGAGCAGGTAGTATGCATCAGAGATGCAGTACTTGGTCTCATTTACATTTAATATGTTATATTCATGTTCTGACAAATCTGTAGAAATTACATCATCCACATTTGAATCACCCCGCACATTTAACTAAGGAAATCACATAACTTTCCAATGATCTAGTGCTTCTACATACAACTGCGAAACGTAGGAACTCATTCCATCTATTTTTACGTTGAAGACTATCAACTGTGAAAAATGCATCCAAATCTGAGTGTGTAACTGCGGGAGTATTCCTTGTGAAAAAAAAAAAAAAAAAAAAAAAAAGGATAGGCACAGCGTGTAAAGAGGAATGCATATTATAGTATAACCACGAGACTTGAAAATTTATAAAGAATGTGAGGGTCCTTCCGGTGCTGGTAGTGATTTTGAGAAAGGCCATCCTAAAGTTACACCCACTTCAGTGGAGGACATAATCGTACTTGTTGTTTAGTAATACATCAACGAGCACCAAACCAAAACGGCCAGTTCTGCAAACTGTGTAGCAGAAGAAACAATATAGAAACAAACTAGAATATTTGAAGAATTTACAACGGAATTACCAATTACCCGACTTCAACTTCCGAGTGGGACTCGGTTCATTTTGAAAAGCTTAAATCAATAAATTAAGCCGCTGAGGTCTTGCAGCTTCGTCGCTAGAGACCTAATGAAAAACTTCGAAGAAGGATATGTACGAAATCCGTTTCCCTGGAAACGTAGTTCTGGGTGTACTATGTACCTAGGGTTAAAAATAATTTATTTCATTGCACGAATAACTAGTGACGCAACCAGTTACTATGGGAATAGTAAAATTTCATTCCATTTAAACGTTTTTCGTTGAAGTTTTGGTAGGTAGAGTAAGTAGTGACCTTTTATTCATAGGAACTGATGACTTTCATAATTTAGTTTGTCAATTGTAAATCTGTAATGCAGTTTTCATTATTCGTGTCTATGTGAAATGTCTTGTCACATATATTAAAACATGCTTATGCTAATGTTCATAACCGATAAGTAAATTACAGATGACTACTGATTTCTTAATCATTTGTATATACTACATTTAGAGAGCAATAAGCTTATACTCAATGTTCTTATGGACTATAAAAGCCTTAGGTACAAAACACACCAAGAACCGCGTTTCCACGTAATCCGGTTTCGGAGATATCCTCCTCTGAAGTTATAGACTTTACGTTTACAAGTTCACAGTAAGCAAAATTTATATAATTACAAATCACTTTCGAAGCTCTTTAAACTGAGGCAGGTTCTACCTGGAACTTCAAGTATCAGGTTCGGGTAGTTAGGTGTTAACATCGTCGCTCTACCACAGCAAATGAAGGAAGATTTACTGCAATGTCGACGTTTTAATAAACAAATCAGCCACATTAACGAAAACCTTGGCTAAAAGTATGATCAAGGTAAAGTACTCAAGTTTCATAATTACATCAGTTCGGCTCCTCTAAGAACTTTTAGGACACCAAAATCAAGAATAAAAAGCAAGAGAAAATACAAATATACAAGCAACAATATTCTACAAGCATTGGTTCAGGCACAACAGTTGTAATAGAAAACGCTTTAAAATGGAAACATTATCACTCAGAAACAACTTCGAGAGATAAAATTAAAATTTCGACCCGAACATCCTACATTAAACAGCAGCAAAATGATGCGAGCCAAGAAGGTGTATAAACAATACTATTCTTTCTATCCTATTAGTAGCTAATACCTGTTAGACAGGAAGGGAATAATTTAATTATAAACTTTCAAGATTATATAAAGATGTCTTTACTTTTAATATTGAGCCCAGCTATGGTGCTTGATCCCAGATCACGGTTAGAAAGTACTCCTTACACATTAAAGCACTCTTGAGGACTACGGAAATCTAGCCTACCAATACCAAAAGACCTAGCAAAGAGCTACACAGGGACTAAAATAAGAATATCTTGTATTATCTTATGGATTATTTCTAAACTATATTCGTATGACTTTCTCACGAAGTGTTATTTAAAATGATCTTTCGGTAATAGTAAATGACACTCCGAGCTAGAACTCAAGTTATAAATCCCAGTAAATAAGTAATAGGCTAACGGCCGGTTTCACCAACGCTGGTTAGAGATTTAACAACCCGTTAAGCACATTTAACGTCTGGTTAGGAGAAATGACCGTTTCATCAACATCGGTTAACGCTAACGGTTTGTTAAATCTGTCGTTAACTTTAATCATCAGATTTTCGTCGATTAAATATTTAACAGTCCGATAGTGATTGTGTATCTCGAAAGTTTGAAAACAGGAAACAAGAAATGGAAAGCATAAATACAGAATTGCTTGATGAAATATACAACTTGGCACAATGCATTTCAATAGTATTAAAGATCAAAAACATCTAAAACCAATGTTGCCTGCTTTGCGGGCAATGTAAATATGGTGTTCCTATATGAGGGGCCTATATGGGTATGCTTAAGAAGACGCGCTCTAAAGAATGGTTTTACTGGAGAAGTAGACGTGTGCGCTACGTATTTAGCCCTAAGGTATAAATTACGGACTTGATCATCGTTTTTAATATATATCGTACAAAAGAAAGGCAATCTTATAAAAAAAACGAAAAAAAAACGCACGAAGTCGCTTTACTACTCCTTTGTACAAGTCGTCTTAACGATTAACATAATTCCTTTTAAATAATTCCAGGAGAATACCTTTCTCTAACTCTAATGGTCTGTATATAGTTTACAAAACTGTTTCGGAGAATGGTAGTACATGCCAGAAACGTCGATTTAAGATATTTTGGGAGGGGAAATGATGTGGAGTAAAAAAGAAAGTATTGTGAACATTACCGATCGTGTATTATAAATGTTCACATGGAAACAGGAAAAGTTAGCATAACGATAAGACTTCTTCATACTACATACAAAGAATGCTTTCCCGTCAAGTATATCTCCTTTAACTATTGCCAATAAGTCATTCCTGTTCATATTAAGTATTTCTTACTTTTAGCTACTTCTGTTATGCGGCGCTGAATGTACTTGCAATTGATATTGACATTATTTCGGATCCGTGCAATGAACAATATGAAACAAGGATTATGTGAGTGCAAGAACACGCATACACCCTTCAATAATGTGTCCCAGCCCCGGGTTAAGTTCAATTTAGGTAAGCCAAAAAAATGTAAAATTCACAGGAGAAAGATTTAGGCCATGAAAGTATGAGACTGAAATTGCAACAAGTACGTGCAATTAATTAGCTACTTCCGCGTTGGAGCTGAACACAAGTATGGCCTGTTAAATGTGATGTGCTTCAAGTATAATGATAAAATAATTACCATGGCTTTACCTAACCTATCTACGCTTTCTAGCGCCCCTCGATATCTTTCCATTAATTATGTAGCAAATACGTGATATTCATCACACGAAATGACGCCACTGATATTCCCCATGTGGTACCATATCTGTGTGTAAAGTAAATCGATTACGTATTTATGTAAATTATTATTAAGTATAGCTTCTCGAAATTGAATTTGGGTTGCTGTCTACCGCTACGTATTTACAGAAGTGTCTAAGTAAATCATTTACAAGGGAATGTGTGTTATAAAGCGTACGTATTGCTCAGTAGCTGGGTGACCTAAACTGAACTTGATCCATGAGCCACCCCGTTGCTTGACTTAATTTCATTATACTTGCATGCATCCGAAATTATGAAAATAACAACGTTGGAACTACATTTAACGCCACACAACAGAAGTAGCTAACATAAAGTATTACATCCATGAAATACATGAAAACTGGCTAATCCTGTCTGTATTTATAAGAATGAAGGGCTTCAACCTTTTGAGCACTGCAATTAGCTATGTAAACGAAAGTAGAAACAATCTGTATTAACATATTCATACATAAGAAACATTTTTCAACTCATCTGTTTCTATTCCTCTAGTGTATCGAAAAGATATATATACTAAACTTGCTTCCGTAAGTCGGGAGAGGATAATATTCTTGCCTTGTTTACGAATTTTAATATTATTTTATTGGCATTTATTTGGAGATCATTTGAATACACACACACACACGCACGCCGGCCGCGTGGTCGAGCGGGCTATCGACTCAACGGTCCCGGGTTCGAGTCCCGGCAGGGGCATGGGTGTGGATTTTAACACTTAACAGCTAAGGGCAAATCGTGACGGGCCGAAGTCCAAAGTTACTAAAAAACTGGCCCATACAAAAATAA